>JADHKP010000011.1:587431-618571 GCA_019925385.1 Raffaelea deltoideospora
AACAGACAACAGACAACAGACAACAGACAACAGACAACAGACAACAGACAACAGACAACAGACAACAGACAACAGACAACAGACAACAGACAACAGACAACAGACAACAGAACAGACAACACAAACACAC
Source organism: Raffaelea deltoideospora (assembly GCA_019925385.1). Classification (NCBI taxonomy): domain Eukaryota; kingdom Fungi; phylum Ascomycota; class Sordariomycetes; order Ophiostomatales; family Ophiostomataceae; genus Raffaelea; species Raffaelea deltoideospora. The sequence goes on from JADHKP010000011.1 coordinate 587,562, forward strand.
AACACACAACACACAACACACAACACCCCTCCCACTTACAAACCCCTGCAGCCCTCGCAGGATGCAAAAGGACACGGCATTGGGCATCAGCGGATTCAGCGCCGTGGCCGGCACCACCAGCGCGCTGCCGAGAATGAAGATGCGGCGCTTGCCGTAGATGTCGGCCACGCGGCCCCACACCAGCAGGAAGCAGCTAAAGGCCAGGCTGTACGACGACATCACCCACTGCTGCGCGCTGCTGCGCATGCCCACGTCGTCGGCAATCACCGGCAGGATCAGCACCGCCGACTGCAGCGACAGCACGTTGAGGAAGCTGGCGCCCGCCACCGTGACCACCAGCCCAATGCAGCGGCCCCGCGACATGTGTGCAAAGTTCTTGGCCACATTGAGGGCGGCGTCGTCGTCGTCGGCGGTGGTGGCGGCGGCGGTGGCGTCATCGTTATTGTTGGTGGTCTCGGCGGTGGTGATGTTGTTATTGTTGGTGGGCTCGGCGTTGCTGTTTTTGTTATTGTTGGTGGGCTCGACGTCGCTGACAACTGCTTGGTTACTGTCGAGGCCACTTGCATGGCCCAAACTCTCGTTGACAGCCGGCTCTGGCCTCTTCTCTTCTGGCCTCTTCTCTTCTGGACCGGCTGTCTTGTCCGAGGCCTCAGCCACCGTCTTCTCAGCCAACGTCTCAATGGCCACCGACTCAGTGGCCGTCGTCCCGATAGCTGCTCCCACCTGCGAGCTCATCTGCGTTCGCATCTCCTCTCCGTCGAAGCGGCTTACAGCCCCCCTGGTCTCGGTTGGTCCCTCAACCGTCCGGGGCATCATCGACGCACCCATCTTGAAGACATTGACTGTTTACGTGTAAGTTCAAATGAGCAGGCAACTTTGAGAAACTGGAATCACCAAAAACACGTTCGATTTGATTTATCTCAGACGAAAAGCCGAGGACACGTATTTATCTCAGACAAAAAGCCAAGGACACGTCCGATTTGATTTATCTTGGACAAAAACCAAAAAAAAAAAAAAAATCAAAAAGCAACCCCCCCCCTCAAATATACAAAATCAAATCATTTGCACATGACTCAAAGGAGACAAGGATAGCGAAAGATAACCCAACAGCAGCGGTGAAGGTCCCTGCGCAAGACAGAAAAAAAGAAAAGGAAAAAAAAAAAGACTTCACGCCGTAGTCGCATGCAGGGCCCCAGTTTATCCCGAAATCGGGGTGCCGATGCCCGCCGACACTAGCCCGGGTTAGACCATCGACGGCAAAGCCGATCCTGTCTGGAGATGTACAGGGCCTAGCAGAAGGCCATGTGAAAATAAAAAGTAGAAATGAAAGTAAAAATAAAAATAAAAAAGTGAAAAAAGAGATAAAAACAATGCTGCACAAAGCCGTCTGCCTTCGTCCCCTGTGCTTTGTAGCAGCCTCTTCTCTGGCAATGCGATCCAGAACTTGAACATCGTCGCGCCGGACGCCCAAAGCCCAAAATTCACCGGCACGTCTTCCCGACTGCTTTGTCCCTCGTCGCTTGCCATCTAGCCTCATCCGCGTCTTCCCTATTTGACACTAGCCGCCCCTGCGACAAGCTGTGATTCGCCGTCGTTCTTCTGCTAAACCTCTTCCCGATGCCTGCCCTGCACATATCCATATGCCCTCACTCTTCTGTCGAGGCCGCAGCCGCTCAGATGGTGCAAGGCGAGGTGGGACCCGCCGCAGCTTGGCGGCGGTGAGTCGTCGGTCGATCTGGAACGCCGTCTCGCCGGCTTTGTCACAAACTGACAAATGGCCCTGACAAATGACAGGCTGACAAATGACTGACAGCTTGGCTGATACTTGAGGAGAAGAAGGTCGAGAGACAGAGGAAGGCTTGGCGACGTCTGTAAAGTCGAGCATTAGGGGGGCTTTGAGGCTGTTCTGTGCTTGGCCCAATCGTTGACTTCGTCGGCCACGTTGGGTATGGGAATGCCTACATCTTTGAAACCAAGTCCATTTCTCATAGCATAGCTCGGAACACCGCTGGACTGCTACGGCTATGTCTTAGACTCGGGCCAGCTACAATATCTTTCAGGAGACATAAACATGGACAAAACTGCATTGCTTCCTTCTGCGTGGAAAATTCGTCAGGATGGGTGGGATTCGGCAATGAACATACGAGGTCCTGGGCCCGAGAAACTCTTTCGTTCCTGGTTCTAAGCTTCATGGTTCTAAGCTTTCTGGTTGTATTTCCTAAAGCTGCAGCGACTCTGATCCGCTGCAGCTCGCCTCGCTTTTGTTTAAAAAAACTCCGTGGGTTGGGCCAACGAAAGATTCATTTCGTAGGACTGATGCTTGGGTTGATGTTTCACCGAAATCGACCAACTGCTCTCCTCATCGCATGGCTACTGGTCACACGCTCTCACGCCCACGCATCCGCACCCACCACACCACCCACACTCACGCGAAAAGAGGCGAGATGGAAGAATTTAAGAAAGGCCGAGCAAGAGACCTGGGGAAAGAGACCCCCTCGCTCCTACCCCCCCTTTCATCTGCCCCCCTCCCCCCCTGCCGAAAGCGCGGCAAAGCAAAGGAAGGCGCAGACTGAGGTCTGGCTAAATTCAGGCCTCTTGTGTGAAAAGGCAAGACAAAGCGAAGGGAAGGAGCCAGGTGTCTGTTTAGCCATGCTGAGTCCGTTGTTACTACTGCCTACTGCAGTTGCTACTGCTGCTGTCTCTTATTACTCCGTACCACAATTTTGGGACGCCGAATGTACTCCATATTGTCTGTTGTATTGCCTTTCTTTTTTTTTTTTTTTAATCTTTTATTTCTGTGCATTCTCCTTGCATTTTGCACCACAACCGCGTGATCGACCTTGCTGCAGGCAGGCCTGGTCTCTTTCCCTCTCTTCCCTTTCCTGTTTCCTGTTTCCCGGGTGTAAAGACATGGCCTTTAATCTCTAACTCGTGTACAGCTGATGTCCAACCAGAGAAGAGAGACAACACAGCACAATCAAATTTAGAGCACTGGCTTTTTACTTGTCTATATATTTCTGATTCTTTTTAGATCACGTTTCTTTGCAGCTTCTCTTTTGAGCCGAGGGGGTCCTTCAAATGACAGAACAGTGCAAACGCACACACACAGAAAAAGGAAAGAGCGCACACGTAGCTTCTCTTTTGAGCTGGAGGGAGGGCGATGCCAGGCCAGGCTAGAACGCCAAACGAAGCCAGCAGATGATGAGAGACAAAAACGGGCGATTACGGGGTCCAGCCGACACGCTGTCATTAAATTTTTTTTTCTTCTTCTTATTTTCACTTGTCTTTTTCGTCTCTGGCCATTGTCTTCTTCCTCTTTCTTTTGCCCTCCCGTTTGGCCGTTCATGCCGAGACATGGACCGCCGAGACAAGAAATTAATCTAACCGTCATATAACTTTTTGTCGTTTGGTTTGCAGTCCACCGGCCTCCACCTCGACCGTGTGCGCCCGTGTTTGTGATATAATACACCCCATGTCCGTTGCAAAAAAACGCTTGTATATCCATCATATATTTTTCATTTAACATGCTGCAAATTGCCCAATCGCGCAATGGAGACTTTGTTTGGGAAGCCATGCTTGCCACGGCAGGCCGGTCCACGCTTGGCGAGAAGGGAGTCTTTTTTATCAATTTTTTTTTCGCCCAGCCGCGCCTTGCAGGCGGTTCTTTATTTTGCACATATATGTGCATGCGCCCGAGGGGGGAGAGAGAGAGAGAGAGGGAGGGAAAGAGGTGACCTTATGAGAAAGCGCGCGCGCGAAAGAGAAAAGAGTCTTGAGAGATTTTGTCAAGATTCGTCCTTGTCGGCACCATGTATCAGGCAAGCAACATCTACTTCATCTGCGGGTTTGCCGCCATTGGTGAGTGTGCTTGTGTTTTTTTCTGGTCCCTCTCGTTTCCAACGCCTCCCTTTTTGTGGTCTGCTGTGTTGGTGTCGTGTTTCGTGGCCTCCTCGTTCTCGTCCTAACTCCTCCCAGGCGGCGGCCTCTTTGGCTTCGACATCAGCTCGATGAGCGGCGTGCTGGGCACCATGGCCTACAAGCGCTACTTTGGCAACCCGCAGTCGTACCGGCAGGGCGGCATCACGGCGGCGATGCCGGCCGGGTCGCTGGCGGGCTCGCTGGCGTCGTCGTTTCTGGCCGACCGATACTCGCGCAAGACCACGATCCAGCTGTCGTGCCTGCTGTGGATCCTGGGCTCGGTGCTGCAGTGCGCGGCCCAGAACGTGGGCATGCTGTGTGCCGGGCGCGTGATTGCCGGGCTGTGCGTGGGCATCGCCTCGTCGGTCGTGCCGGTGTACCAGTCCGAGATTGCGCCCAAGGAGATCCGCGGCCGCGTGGTGTCGCTGCAGCAGTGGGCCATCACCATTGGCATTCTCGTGCAGTTCTTCATTCAGTACGGCGCCGCCCAGGGCATCGGCGGCGGGCCCACCGATCCGATGCAGCCCACGGCCGCCTTCCGCATCCCCTGGGGCGTGCAGATTGTGCCGGCCGTCGTGCTGGCCATCGGCCTCACCTTTTTCCCCTACAGCCCGCGCTGGCTGGCCGCCCACGACCGCTGGGACGAGGCCCTGACGGTGCTGGCGCGCCTGCACGGCGGCGGCGACCCGCGCCACCCCAAGGTGCTGGCCCAGTACCAGGAGATCGAGGAGGCGCTGCGTTTTGAGCGCGAGCAGGCCGCCAGCTCCTTTTCCGAGCTCGTGCAGCCGCGCATGCTCAAGCGCGTCGCCCTCGGCATGAGCATCCAGATGTGGTCCCAGCTCTGCGGCATGAACATTATGATGTACTACATTGTCTATCTCATGGAGGGCGCCAACATTGCCTCGCCCCTCACCACTGCCTCCATCCAGTATGTCATCAATGTCCTGCTGACCCTGCCTGCCATTCTCTACCTCGACCGCGTCGGCCGCCGGCCCGCTCTCATTTTCGGCGCCTTTTTCATGATGACCTGGCTGTTTATTTCTGGTAAGTTTTTTTTTGTTCTCGCTCGCTTCGCTCCCTCGTTTTTTTGTTTTCTCGCTCGCTTCGCTCCCTCGCTCACCTCACAGGCGCCCTTCAACAATACTATGGCCAGCCCAACACGGAACAGACCCGCAACGCCACCAACAGCGACATCACCTGGATCGTGCTCGACAACCGCCCCGTGTCCTCGGCCATTGTCGCCTGCTCCTACCTCTTCGTCGCCACCTTTGCCACCACCTGGGGTCCCACCAGCTGGACATACCCTGCCGAGATCTACCCGTCCAAGATCCGCGCCAAGGCCGTCTCGCTGGCCACCGCCTCCAACTGGTTCTGGAACATGGTCCTGGCCTTTGCCGTGCCTCCGCTGCTGTGGAACATCTCCTACAAGATGTACTACATCTTCGGCGCCTTCAACGCCGCCTCGCTCGTCCACATGACCTTGTTTGCCCCCGAAACCAAGGGCTTCACCCTCGAGGAGATGGACGACGTCTTCGACTCCGGCCTCCCGGCCTGGCGCTCCTACCAAAAGACCAGCCGTCTCGAGATTCTGCAGCGCGAGATCGAGCTCGGAAACGTCAAGGTGGCAGCGCCGCTGGAAAAGGGTGCGCCGGTGCCGCCAACCAAGGAGACGGCCTAAATTTTCCGAAGAGGAAAATGCATCGAGACAGACCGTGTTACGGCAGAGAGTACGGCGAAGAGAGGAGCCACAAAAGTGACGGACAAAGGAGTGACGCGTTAAACGAGGGCACCGCAAGACCCAGCTCTGTATTACAGCTGTACAGTCTTTGGGGGGTTTTTCATATTTCTTTGTTTTACTTTTGTTTTTTATTTATTTATTATTTATTATTTATTATTTATTGTATTTAATGCTTAGAGCACCAAAGCACATGAGGTGCTCTCCCTCAACGGAATGCGAATACAAACCTTCTCCCGTTCACGCGCTCATGTTTGCAGTGATTCACAGGGGGAGAGCGGTGGCGGCCACCTTAGCATTGACGTGGTTCGTGAATCGCTCGCAAAAGACGAGAGCGGTCGCAACAGCTTTCCACCTTGTGAACCGTTCACAGAAAACAAGAGCTGCCTTTCGTCGGTCAATGAGCTGGTGCCGACGGTGCCTGGAGTTCTCTTCTACTGAGTGAGTATAGAGCACAGTGTCTGTTTTACCTGTTTCATTCACTTTCGAATTTACATGTCGCCCGTCTTTGATTTTTGTACTTCTCCCTCGCTCTTGATCCATTCTCGATCTCACTGAGAACTTCTCTCAACCCCCCCGAAAATGATACAAAAGATTGTGATATTGCGAGAGCCATCTTCCAACTATTTTCAAACATCTATTATTACTCTCTCTGACGGCAACACTGCTACTCTCTCTCTCTAGTGGCAACACTGCAAACACACCATGGACGAAGAAAAAGCAGCTCCATCCAAGCCGACGCCTCCGGCCGAGTCGCCAAGCAGCCGCCGCCAGCGCCGCCGCAAAGAGTGTCTCCGCCGGCTCGGCACGGTCTGCCTCATGGCCGTGCTCTGTGGCTCCTACGCCGTGGCCGGCGTCGGCATCGGTCTTTTCGTGCTCCAGCTGACGAGCGGCGGCAGCTGCGCCTCTAGCCAGCAGCCGCAGCCGCAGCCGGCCACCACGGTGCTGCATCATCTCCTCGAGCCATCGTCCAGCCTCCCCAACCCGGGCTACATCAACTCGTCTCTCTTCCGCCGCGGCCCCGGCGGGCCGTGGCAGCTGGACATGTACAGTGAGTATTAACATGGCCGTTATCGTTCCACATCCACCCTTTTGCTGACACAACCCGCCAAAGCCTACTATTGCGGCGTCTTCTCCACCGGCAACCCGGCCACCCTGCGCGGCGGCGCAGTCCGGCTCCGCGACCACAACACAACATTTATCGTGCCGGCGGCGACGTTGGCCGGCGCGACGGCCAGCACGGTTGAGTCGACTGGCTCGGCTGGCTCGACTGGCTCAGCTGGCTCGGCTAGCTCGGCTGGCTTGGCTGGCCCGGCTGGCCCAATGGACTCGGCCGGCATTGCCGGCCCCTCTGCCACCATCCCCAGCTGTCTGCGCGTCTTCTGCGACGACACGAGCGCCATCTATGTCTGCAACGACCGTCCCGCGCCCCAGGCTGTCGCCGGCGCCGACGTCGGCTGGATGGCCGCCCTGCTGGGCCTGCTGTGCTGCGACGCACACCACGCGGCGGCGGCGCAGCTGTTCCACCCCAGCGCCGGCTGGAACACGGTGATCGGCTACGGCAACTGCCGCCACGCGCCCGACCAGCCGCCGGCAGCCTATGGCGCCTACCACAGCGCGCACGGCGGCGTTGACGGCGGCGTCAACGGGCCGTGCCTGCCCAACCAGCGCCGACCGGAGCCGGGCACGGCCGGGCCGGACACGGCAGAGCCGGGCACGGCCCAGTAAGCACGGAACGACGGCAAAGCACGGAGGAGTGTCGGGCAAGATGAAGAATGCAGCAAAGGGCCAACATGTAGGCCAGGTTGAAGACGAAGAGCCCGAAAAGGGCACAAACCATTGGTTGTCATTGATTCATTCAATTCAATAAAAAGCACTGCCTTTCCACAGACTTTTCTTGGCGAGCTTCTCTTATGGAGAGCTTCTCATATTGCGAGCTTCTCATATAGCGAGCTTCTCATACAAAAACACTGTTGCGCGCAGTCGTATGCCAGGCGTAATACAGCCGTATCCTCGTTCTCGTGGTCGGACCCATCCGGTGCGGTATGTGTCGTCTAGGCGTCGTCCTTGCCTTTGCTTCTTCCTCTCTTCCCCGACCGGTCTCGGTCTTCTCGCCGGAACTTTGTTTTCACATGTCATGCCTGGCTGTGTCTCCTCGTTTCCTCGTCTCCTAGTCTCTTATGCTTCGTCCCTCTGCCACGCAACCGACGTCACGCTTCCTTCAGCGCGCCGTCTCCGCCGTCGCCGTCGCCGCCGTCCTCGTCGTCGTCCACGGCCCAGTCGCGCCAGCCCTCGCCGCGCACCCAGCTGAGCCCCTTGCGCCAGGTCGGCTCGCGCACGGCGCGCGCATCGTGCTGGTAGACGGCGCCGGCCAGCAGCAGCGACGCGGCAAACACGGCGACGTCGGCGCCGCGCTGGGCCGAGCGGCGCCACCAGCGGCGCTTGATGCCGACGCGCCACAGGCTGTCGAGGCTGGTGCGGGCCGAGTACAAAAAGAGGGCGCGGCCGTGCTTGCGGTCGAGCCAGGCCCAGAAGCCGGCGACAAAGCCGCCGAGGAAGAAGCGCTGCGTCGGCAGCACGCGCCGCGGCAGCCAGGTCTGGAAAAAACAGACCGACGCCCAGGCCGTCGAGAGGGCGCCCGTCAGAAACGCCGCCGAGCGCAGCGCGCGCGCCAGCAGCCGCTGCAGCGCCACAAACGGCGCCTCGTACAGCAGGTTGCTGCTGCTGCTGCTCCGACGGGCAGCCCGGCCGGCCCGGCCGCGCGACGACCGCGGCGACGCAGCCGACTGCGCCAACCGCGCCGACAGCAGCAGCCGCGGCAGCTGCAGCGCCGAGTACAGCGCCAGGAAAAACCGCGCGTCCGCCGGAAAGGACCGCAGCCAGTAGGTCAGAAAGGTGCGGCCGCACGACGGGTCGTCCGGGTGCAGCGTCGCACAGCTCAGCGACTGGATCAGCGGGTGGGCGCGGCTCTGCAGCGGCGCCACCGCCGCCATGGCCGCGCTCGCCGCCGCCGACGCCGGCGCGCCCGTCGACGACAGCGGCAGCCGCAGCAGCTCGGCCGGGTCCTTGGCCGGAAACAGAATCGGCGACAGAAACGGCGGCCACAGCGCCTGGGCCATGGCGGCCAGCGAGTCCAGCACCACATACGGCCCCGGCCAGTGCCGCGCCACGGCCGGCGGCGCCGTCGCCGGACACGGGTGCAGGTACGTGTCCGTGGCCACGGCCCGGCTAAAGATAAAGTCGCCGTACGGCAGCGGGAAGCAGTCGCGGTCAAACACCGCCGCCTGCAGCAGCTGCCCAAAGGCAAACGGCTGCAGCATCCACGAGCCCCACCACCACGGCCGCGGCCGCCGTCGCGCCCGCACCAGCACGCCCGATGCCGAGTTCGCTGCCGATTTCACCGCTGCAGTCACCGCTGCCGTCGCCGCCGCTGCTGCTCCCGTCGCCGCCCCCGCCGCGGCTGCGCCCACCGACGACGACGCCCGCCGGCTGACCGCCGCCGCCTCCGCTGCCGCCGCCGATCGCACGCCCACCGGCACCATGTCCACGCCCCAGATGGCGCCCGAATCCTCCGCCGCGTTCCAGGCAAACTCCAGCGCGCGCACAAGCGCCATGATCGCCAGCGTCACGCGGAACCGCGCCGGCGCAATGCCAAGCGCCAGTCCCGCCAGCGACGCGCCCGTGGCCGGAGCATAGGCCGACGTCAGCGCCGCCGCCGTGCGCGGATTGCGCAGGCAAAACGGCCGTGCCGACGGCGCCAGCAGGTGGCTGCGCAGCCGCGTGAAGAACCGGAAGAGGAGTCGGTAGAGCAGGAGAATGGCCGACAGCGAGAGCGAAACCCGCAGCGTCGGCGACTTGTGCAGCGGCTGCTTCTTGGCCCTGCAGCAGACACGTTAGAGGATGGAAGAAGAAGAGAGAGCAGAGAGCAGAGCAAAGTAGACCAAAGCAGAGCAAAAGAGAGCAAAACAGCAAAACAGAGAGCAGAGCAAAGCAGGGCAAAATAGAGCAAAACAGAGAGCAGAGCAAACAGAGCAAACAGAGCAAAAGAGAGCAAAACAACAAAACAGAGCAACTAAAAACCCACCGCTTCTTCCCCCAAAAGCGCCGCTGAACAGCATCAAGCAGCTTCATGCCTAGTCCGGTCGTCAGCAGCACACGCAGAGCATGGCGCACCGCGCGCGCGTTGAAGTCGTCGGCGCCCACAATGGCCCCGGGCGTGTCGGCTGCTTCTTTGGACGCAGACGCAGACGTCGACGCACCAGCATCGGACCCAGACCCGCTTGCTGCTGCTGGTGCCTTGCCTTTGCCCTTGCCCTTGCCCGTCTTGGCTGCCGACGCGCTGCCGCCGCTGGCCGACGCCGTCGTCGTCGTCGTCGTCTTCGTTGTCGACGGCCCTGCTCCCCCGCCATTCATGATGCGGCTCACCGTGTCGACCGACGGCACTCGGCGCCGCACCATCCGCGACCGCGACAGCACGTACTTGTGGAGGGCGGCGTACTCGCTGGCCGAGATCGTGTAGCGCAGCGCATTGCGGAGGATGGCTTCGTGGGCGACCGACAGCGAGGCGGCGCCTGGCAAGGTCGCTTTCGGCTTCGACGGGCCACCAGGAGAAGGAGACACTGCCGCTCTGGGCGTCGCCGCCGCCGCCGCCGCCGCCGAGCCGGCAGACGCCATTCGAGTTAAGCAGTCAGCGGCCTCCTTTCTTGGCTGTCGTTCCAAACAGGTTTGTGCTCGGCCCAAGCGACGGATGCGAGAGCGAACAGACCGGTAGTATCATGCGAAAAGGCCCAAGTCGACCAGTGAATGCCGGAATAGCAGGCCCCTTTTCAAGAGTTGTGGGTGAAGAAAAAGAAGAAAGAGAAATGAGGAGAGAGAAATGAGAAATGAACAAAAAAGGGGGGGCTGCCAGAAATTGAACAGCTATCGAAAAAGGGAGAATGAATCGCGAAAGTCCCCAAAGCCTACCGGCTTGTTATGGTCGGCCCCATTCCTCAAGAGACAAAGGGATGGGGAGATGCGACGGCGTAAAGCAGTGCAGATGGAAAATAGCAAGGACAGGGACGATAGCAAAAAAAATGAGGAAAATGGAGAAGAAAGCGAGAGATAAGCCAGGAAGGAACACTGCGCTATGGCGACAAAAGACGCGTTTTGCGCTTTGCACGTGAATGCACACTAAAAAATCGCCCAAACCAGAACTGAGACGCCATTGCTGACTCGGAACTCGACCTCGGCTTTCAGGGAAGGACACTCGCGCATTGCACTTTCCCCAAATGGAACATCCACCCCTCTATTTCCCCTTCGGGACACACGACCATGGGCTTTCTGCAGACGCGATAAAAGGTCAACTCTTTACGAGTACTCTGTATTTACTATGTCGGTCGTATTCTGTATCTTGAATGTTGAAAAACACCTGTAGTACTACCGACAATGCAAACAGGCGCTCAATATGTGTACGGTTGTGCCTGACTGTCACCTGCAATGTCCGTCCATGTCCTTGCTGTTTACGCCATCAAATTTGCAAATGACACTCTTGTTCGCTCCGCCTCAGCAATGTATGAGAGAAATGAAATTCCCAGCCAGCTATGGCAGAAGGAGGAAACGAATAGAACATATAGAATGAAATGGGGAAAACCATCTCTCCTGGGGTATCGACAGCAACACAGCCATTGAAAGCCGACCATTCTCGCTTGTCTCCATGTAAACCCAGCTCTCTCTCTCCCTCCGCCCGTCTTTTTATTGCCCCCGGCCACCTGTCGAGGTGCCTGCTATGCTGCATGTTGTTGCGTGAAAAAAAAAAAAAGAAAAAAAGGGAAAAGAAAAAAGTCCTTTTTCTGTCTTGTCCTCCCATCAAAAATAACACGCTCCTAAGAAGAGAAAAAAATTAAGGAATATCAAACAAAAAAAAAAAAAAACAAAAAAAAAAAAAAAAAACAAAGACCATATGTTGAAGGGCTGGCTCGCCGGCCAGTCACCTCTTCTCCCCCTTCTCCCCGTCTTTGCGTGCTGCTTTTTGGCGGTGACTCCCCCCCCTCCCCCTTCCTGAGACCCAAATATCTAAAAAAAGGAGAAAAATACAATGACGAGAAAAGAAGATGTGAGAGAGCAGCAGACAAACCAAAACACCCAAGGCCAATGCAACCATGCTTAAAAGGGGCCAAACAAAACGAAAGGGAAAAAAACAAAATTAAAATAAAACGGAAAGAACACCAGGTAAATCAGATATGGAGAGCAAAAAGGATCAAGTAGATGAAGCAGATGAGGGAAAGGAAAAAAGACAAAACAAAACAAAAAGCCAAAAAGTCACATAAAAGAGTTGCAATCTGCCGAAACCTCGAGAGACAGGCTGGAAATCAGAGCGCAACATCCAAGCAGCTTCTCAAGACGACAGAACCCGGCAGCGGACGCGAGAGAAGAACGGAGGAAGAAAGCAAAGATTTGAACTCCGAACCCTTCAGTTCTGTTGCTTCCCGTGTTCGACGGGCGACCACACGCGCACGAGCTCGAACTTGCGCCGCTTGGCGATCGCGTTGGCCTTGTCGGCCTTGTCGGCCTTGTCGGCCTTGTCGGCCTTGTCGGCCTTGCCGCCTTTGCTGGCCTTGCCGGTCTTGTTGCTTTTGGTCGTCTTGTCGGGCTTGTCGCCGCTGTCTCGCACCATCTCCTTCCAGCCCAGCCCGTCCCAGGCATCCAGCGGATAGTCGCGCGCTTGCGGTGGCGTTTTGCTCTGCACTCGCGCCAGCACGGCCCCAAAATAGTCGGGTCCGCCGTGGTCGGGGCCGGCGGACGGGCGACGCCGCTCCGTGGACCTGTCGCCGACGTTGCTGCCGGCCCGGGAAAGCACGTCTGCGAGAACGGCGAGCCGGTGCTGCTCGCGCACGGCCAGGACTGCGCGAGCCGCGGCTGCTGCCACTTCCGCCGACACTGGCAGGTCGCCGTGTTCCAGAACGAACTTGAGATAGCCGAACGGCAGGCTAGCCAGGACCCGCGAAAGGACGGCCATCGCCGCGACGTTGTCGTTGTCGTTGTCGTTGCCGCCGCCGCCGCTGCTGCTGGTCTTGTTGGGGTCGTCGCCGTCGCGAGAACCAACCACCACCTGGCTTGCTGTCTGCGTCTTGGTGCTGAGCCCGTTCACCCGTGGCACAGCCGGCTCTGCGTCCTCTTCGGAAAAGTCGCCAAAGACGATTTTGGATGGCTTCCGGCTCTGTGGGCTACCACCGCCGGCGCCGCCGCTGCCACCACTGCCGCCGCCCATATGAAGCGGCGTCGACCGCGCTGGTAGGCTAACTGACCCCGAAGGCGCAGGCACCGATGCCCGGTCGGCCATGCCATCCACGGCAGCAGTGCCGGCAGCAGTGCCGGCAGCCGCGCCACTGGCTGCGGACTCGGCCATTGCGGGAAAGCGCCAGTTCAGGGCGGCGGCGCCGCTGCCGCTGCCGCTGCCTCGGCCTCGGCCTCGGCTGTCCATCACAAACTCAAAGTCGGCCGGGAAGTTGCGCACGACAAAGTCCAGCACAAGGCCCAGGAGCTGCCGGATCGGCTGGCCCCCGGCCCGTGCATAGCGGAGCTCCGCTTGGGCATACGGCAGGCGGCGTGGCTCGCTGTCGTCCTCGTCGTCGTTGCTGTTGGGGAACCAGGCCCCGTCCAGACAAAAGGCCAGCGCCTTCTCCACCGTGCTCCAGTGCAGCGCCTCGACCACCTGCCCCACGGCTTCCATCTCCACGCTGGGCAGCATCAGCAGGAAGCCGGCGGCCAGATAGGCCAATGCCGCGTCCATGGCTGTGCTGGGCGACGAGCCGGCAGCAGCCGACGACGACGGCGCTGGCGGCGGCGGCGCCGCCGCAGACCCGTACATGCTGTGCAGCGCCCGCAGCGTGGCGGCCGGCGTCACGTGGGGATCGTCGAGCCGCATGTGACACACAACCACCAAGTGCCGGCCAAACGGCTCGACAGCATGCAGCGGCGACGACGCACGGTCGTCGGCCAGCAGCTGCGCAATCGTGTAGCTCTGCGACAGCACGGCCCGGTGGCCCAGAAAAACGGTCGGCATCGCCGGCTCCTGGCCCGGCCCGGCTGGTGAGCCTGCTGGCTGCTGCTGCATCGACATTGTCGCCGCCATCGCCGTCGTCGCCGTCGTCGCTGACGCGGCTGCACTGCGGGCAAAATGCAGCACAAGATGACAGTCGGCCGTCTGAGCGTCATTCAGGCTCCGCTGCATGCGCTGCTGCAAAAAGTGCACAAACTGGGCGCTGACAGACGGCATGCCATCGTCGCCCATGGGCGGCGACAACAGAGCCTGCTGCTGCTGCTGCTGCTGCTGATGCAGATTGCTGCCGTTTCCGTTGCTGCTGTCGCCAATGCCACTGCCGGCGCCGCCGGCGGCGGCTGGAAAGCCGAGAGGAGGCGCCAGCACCGGCGGCGACATGAGCGAAGGCACAGAGCTGTTGCGCGACACCATGGCACTGTCATTTGGCCCACCAACAACACCGACTCCGACCCCGACACCGTTGCCGGGAGCCGGGAACGGGCCTCCGTGGTGGGCGGCGGCGGCAGCAGCGGCGTACACAGCATCCGACACAATGTCGGGCGACTGTGACGAGCCGTGGAAACTGCCGGGCGTTGGCGGCCCAAACGAAGGAGGCGGACCATAGCTGCCGTTCATGTCGCTGCTGCCTCCCGCAGGGCCGCCGCCGCTCATGGTCAAAGGCGGCGGAGGCGGCGGTGCGTGCGGGCCGGGCCACTCGCCGCCGCCAATGCTAGGGTGGTGGCTGTGGTGGCCGGGACCGTCGTGGTTGAAGCTGTACGGCGGCGCAAACAGCGGTGGGACGACTGCCATCAGGCCCGGCGGCGGCGGCGGCGGCGGCGGCGGTGGTGGTCGTGGCGGCTGTGGTTGCGGCACGACGGCCCGGCCGTTGGGTGCAGGAGAGCCGCTGCTGGAGCCAGGGAAGGCCCCAAAAGTGATGCTCCCGTTGCTGGCGTGCGGCTGGTGCATGTGCGGTGCGTGAGGCGGGCTAAAGACGGGTCGTGATGGATGTTGCTGCGGGTGATGCGCTGGTGCATGTTGCTGGTGGTGCGAGATGTGCTGCGAGTTGGTGTGATGCCGTCCATTGTGACGGGCCCCGGCGCCCGCGTAGTTGCCACGGACAGGCAGTGAAAAGGAAGAAGACGCCGGTTCGCCCGGCCCGTGTCCGCCGTTGCCGCTAGAGGCCGGCCCGGCAGCACGGCCTGCTGGCGGAGACTGCTGTGCAGAAGCTGACGGCGGGGCGTTGGATGCTGCTTTCTCGCCGGAAGCATCCGGCCCAGCTGGCGGCTCTGGCTCTCTTGGCACGCAAGGCACGGACGCCGCGTCAGACGCCGGCACGGACTCTGAGCTCGCCTCCGTATGCGTGGAGCGGGCTGGCGTTGCAGGCTGGTCGGTACCCTGCGAGCCAGCTTTCACGGGAACGTCAGCGAGCGCGACGGCTGAAGGACGACGGTCATAAGTATCTTTTTTCGGCGTGTCAATCTTGACGTGCTGGTCCTGGAGTCCCTGCAGGTCCTGCAGATCTTGCTGGACCGGCTGGACCGGCTGAACCTGCTGGACCTGAGCCTTGGCCGGCTTTTGCTGCTGCTTCTGCTGCTTCTGCAGACGCTGCTGTCTCTCCTGCTCGTGCTTCTGCAGCAGCGGCAGGGGAATGACAGGAACGACGGCCGGTCGGCTCATTTTCGGACGGTTGGCACCGCTGGCAGCCTGCGAGGCCGAGGGCGGCGGCTGGTTCGGCGAAGGTGCCATGGTAGCGAAGACGGGCACGGTTGGTGGCGTGTCGTGGAAGCAAAAAAAGATATTATTTTGAAAAGAATGGCAGGAGGTTGCAAAATGGCATCGAGAAAAAAAGAAAAAGGAGCGACAGACGGGGGGTATCAGGAAGGCAAAGGTCGCTGCGGCGGGCGAGATGGTAGAGCCTGTTTATAAAAGAGAATGACAGTGCGTTAGCAACAGCAGATGACGAGACAGGTGACGAAAAAGTGAAAACACTGTCAATGATCTATTTTTGGTCTGGGCCCCCCTTGTCATTCATTCACTCTGCGTTTGTTGATTGTGACCGATGGTGGCAGAGAGAAAGAGAATGCAGGGGCTTTTTGGTGAAGCAAAGGGGGCAAAGGAGAAAGACAGCATCAGGCAAGGAGGACAAGCAAAAGAAAAAAGGGGCCCAGAAGAAAAAGAGACAACAGCGACATGCAAACATGGAAAGAGAAGAAACGCACCGTCATCCGGATGAGGGCCACAGAGCCGCAAAACAAACAAGCTGCCAAAGGAATAAAGCACTCGTCAAACAGCCGCAACGCAACAACAGCAGCTGTATTTTTTAATTTTTCTATTTTCTGCAGCACCTCCCCCGAAATGGCCCGCAAACGCGTCCCGCAATCAGCCTCCGCGGACTTGGACGTTTGAAGCTGACGGATCCCGTCGCTGCTAAACGAGGACGCAAAGGCACAAGAACGGGAAACGGAGAAGAGCGCGAAAGAAAAGAAAACAAAAAAAAGAAAGAAAGAAAGAAAGAAAACAAGCTGTTGAAGGCTGTTTGCTGCTGCGGCCGCCGTGGTTGCAGGGGGGAGGACCTCAGGATGAGGGGAGGGCAGCAGAAAAGGCGAGGTGCTTCGATTGCAGCACGTCTTTTTGCCTTTGGTCTCTAGTGCGCTTCTGTCGACTTCTTTTTTTTCCTACCGCCTTTATTCTGTGTGGATTTTTCTTTTTTTTTCCTTTTTTTTTTTCTGGGGTCTCCCGATTGGGGGACAGAACGTTAAAAAAAAAATTGGGCTGAAAAGAGCGAAATTTAAAAAGCGGGCCTTCTGTCCAATTCGTACCTGTATGGCCACAGCGTCACGTGGAGACATTTGGGAAAATCGAGTCACGTGGACTCGAAGCCAGGAGCGAGGTCTCAGATCCCACGAGACGGGAACTTGCACAACGGAATGCGCGGTGCATTCCGCATTTGAGGCGTTGGAATTTTTGATTTTGGGGGTATCGCTCAAAGTACCATCTGTAGCGACGATGAGGCACTTTGTCGACTCAGTCACAAAGGCGCTGCTGTGGCGCTGATCCTAAGTTCTGTGAGCTGAGGGTAGTTCTGCCGCTAAACACCGCCTATAACCAGCACATCCACGAGTATTACACCCGCCTGGCAAGGCTGTGAGCCCTGGGGCAAGCTCTTGGCCCCCAGTAAAAAAAAAACCTTCTACTGGGGGCAATGTACTGAACGAAGAGTTGTCCAGTCAGCTGCTCTACGTGTGAATGGCCCCAGGCGGGCATTTCAGCGAGGTTCAGCTGACCTGGCAGACCCAGTTCCAGTTCTCAAAATGTGCCCTACCGACCCTGACAGGTCCTGCCTGGCACACCAACCGTAGCCTTTTTGTTTCGGGGCTTGGCATTGTCTAACGAGAGTGTGAAAAAGCAGAAACATCGCCCATGAGACTCAATACACGTCCACGCCCGGACTAAACGGCGACTGCTGGCATGGCTGCCAAGAGATGGGACACATCGTGCATCACTAGGTCTCGTGGCTCCAAGACACCGAATTCAAGCTCAGCAGTAAGCAGGCTGCACACCGGCTGGTGTACTTTGTTGTTGACCTCGTCCAGATATTTGCAACTTACAAGTCTTTCACGTCGAGGTTTTCCTCTACGATCAAGACAACAATAAGTGAATATTGCGTATTACATCTGCAGTCCTGCCAGCTCTGTTTATGGGCTGCCAAAAGAATTCTGCAAAGCCAAATCATCAGTTGTATCTCTGTTGATTTTGCGCAAAACTGGCGAGCGCCTTTTTGTCTCTTTGTTTGATTGTTCTCATATTTGGTCTCTATTCTGTACTCCCTTTCTTTTAATTTGGGCACAGTCACCACACACTTTTCTTGTCACTGCCATTGCTTGTTATTTCTTTCTTGCTTCTTGTGACCGTGATGCTCGGCCACCACTCTTTAGCATAACGCTCTCTGCCCAGAGCTCGTATTCCTGGTTTTTGTGGCGGGTATCCCATCGCGGGGCCCAGGCGTCGGCTGCTTGTGCATGGGAAGACGGGGCGGGTGGCATTTATCCAGAGTACAGAGTAGCCACAAAAAATGCAAATTGTTCCCACTCTGCTTGGTCTTCGGGCCAGCTCTGCCGACGCCAGCTATATGGTTATTACCGCGTTTGGCTTTGGCAGTCCTCTGGACCCTGAGCATCCGAGCCTATCATTGCATTTTGCTTTCAAATGCGGAACGGGGGCCTGCATGACGGATGCGCAGCTGTAAGTGTGTGTCGCGCGCCTGGCTGCACTTGAGCTTATTTCTTGTTTTTTCATTTAGGTCTTGTAATAGCTTGATGCTTTATTTTCTCGGTTCAGAAGACCAGAGACTGCGTCAACGTAGACGGGAAGCTGTTTGTTTTGCACCGTTGAGCAAGTTGCTTGGTATCAGGTATATAGTTCAATATAGTCACGCTCATGCTCATCTTCTCCTTTTTTTTTTCCTGTCGTGGTGCACAGCTGCTTCCTAGTCTATCTACTTATAAACCGCTACGTCTAGACGTCCGAAGAAGAACATCTGCTGGTGTGCTCACCGTCCCAGACATCCGTCCGTCATAACTGTCTCATTCTTTTTTACAACTTACAGCAGCTGTGCCCAGATTTGAATCATGCGCCTCTTTCCTTTGAAACTAGACCGCAGCACAGCTGCAGCAGCGGCTTTTTTTGCTGCCGCTTGTATGTTTCTCTCTTTCTCTTTTTTTTGACTGCGACTGATTTCGTTCGTGCTCTCCGCATATGCTGACATGGGCACAATGCAAAAGGCATTCGCTGCGCCGCCGCACAGAGCGAAATGACAGGGTCGTATCTCGTCGATGCGCCAACCGGCATCAACTTTTCGGCCTGGTCGACAGTCGGTGCCGACGGCAACGGGCGATTTACGTTTGGCTACGTGTTGCCCGGCGATGCGCTCACAAAGAACGCAACCGAGTACATTGGCCTCCTGGTGAGTTTGCTGGTCCGCCGCGGCTCGGATCTTGCGTCCGACCCCGTCTGCTTTCTTTCCTTTCTTTCCCTTTTTTTTTTTTCCCCATTCCAGCTCAGGGCCTGCTCCAAGCTCTCTTTGGCCGCTCTGTCTGACCGTGCGTGCGACCACGCCAGCAATGCCAGTCCGTCAGCGCCAACATGACTGGCTGGTGCGGCATTGCCCACGGCGGCCACATGACGTCGGACCTGCTGCTCATGGCTTGGCCCTACCGCGGCAGCGTCTACACGTCGTTCCGCTACGCCAGCGACTACTTCATGCCGACGCAGTTTGGCGGGCCCAACGGCACCAACGGCACGTCGCCGGCGTTTCCAGCCCCGTCTCTGTCCATCCTGCACACGAGCACCAACGCCACCGGCTTCCAGGTCGTCTACCGCTGCCAGAACTGCTTTGCCTGGCAGCAGGGCGACTACAACGAGAGCGTTTCGACCGCGCTGGCCGCCGACGCGCCGCCCGGCTATGCCAGCGTGCTCGTGCTGGGCTATGCCCAGGCGGCCATGGGCCCGCTGAACCCGGGCTGCCCCAACGACAACCTGCGCTTCGGCTTCCACGACAACGGCTTCGGCCAGTGGGGTGCGCCCGTGGCCAATGCCACGCGCGCGTCGTACGCGGCCTGGACAGCCCTGGCCACCAAGGCGCCCAACGCCAATGCCACGCTGACAGACCCCAGCTGTGTGTCGCCGCCGGCCATCCCGTCATCTTCGCCAGAACGGCGACGGCGGAGCCAGCCGCAGCTGCAGCCAATCCATGCAGCGTGACTGCAGTCCCAGATCTTGTTAGCAGTGTCACATGGGATTAGGGTCGGGTTCTTTGTTTTTTAATGTAATAAGACAGTACGCAAGAGTAGTATGATTGTCGTTCTTCTCGGTTGGAATTTTTTGTTTTCTTCTTTGCTGGTCAAAATTGTATCTCCATAGCAAGCAAGTGGACTTGCGGTCTTGAAACCACCATAGCACAATACCACACAAGTGGCAGATTCTGAATGCTTTCCCAGCCTTGCCTTGTCTACCGTGAAAAATGCTTGGCATATGTGACCGTACACGAACTGCAGATAGTCCAGCTTTTCCTACCGAAACCACGCACTCGTAGTGGATGCTGTTCAACCAGAGCAACTCTTGCCGTGAATGTGTTGATTTTAATTGTTCGTGGACATGCGCAACGCCGATGCTAGTATCCGAAATAGGAAATTTTTTTCATGGGCGTTTTCGTGTGTGATAACAAAGAAGGCCTTTGTTAGCCTTCCGTGACCCCCTTTGTCCGACTGAACACCGGATTTTCTTTGCTCGACTGAACACCAAATTGTTTTCTTCGAAGTTGCCCTTGACCGTAGAATCTCGTCGGTCCGAGCTGGAAAATGTCGCAAACAGCTTTTCTGTCCTCACCACCTGGAGCTGTTCTCAACATGAGCAGCATCTTGCAATGTCTAGCAGCTGTCCACAGAATGATCACATCTCGCAGTGTCCAGCGAGATTTGGCTGCCAGACTGAGCCAAAGGCTGCACCGTCAGGCGAGAACCCTGTTCACAAACAGGAAAGCATCATGATCGTGAACAGAAACTGCAGAGCTCGACAAGCATAAAAGGCACAGATGGACGTGCTCCAGCCTGCCTCTGTCCTGGTTTTCTTTTTCTTTTCTGGTCAGGCGGTCCTGGGTGTGTAGACTTGTGGCTGCAGTACGCCGAAATCTGACAGTCACGCTACGCAAACCAGCCAAGACAAGAGATTCTCCCATCTTTCGGCAAGACAGCCGCCCCTTGCAGGCATCCCAACAACATCTGGTAACCTCTGAGCACCCTCAACGGAGTGCTTGGGTTGTCAGGCCTGCTCGTAGTCCCCCCCCCCCCCCCCTATTCCCTTCACAAAAATTCCGTTCCACGGCTGTAGTCCAAGACAAATCCCACCTTCACCCTCCCTCATGGAAGCCTTCACGGCAGCGGCGGTGCAGGCGGTGGTCTCTACCACCCTTGCAACGTCGACGTCCAGCTTCGTCGCGGCAACGCCCTCGACGTCTCCCTTCATCGGCGTGCTTAGCAATGCGACAGCCCCGGTGTCGGAGGCGGAGCCTGCCGCAAAGGTGGTGGAGGTCATAAACGGCTGCTCCGTGGCCTTTATCGTACTGATGCTGTGGCGGTATGTGCGCCAAGTAGTGCACCTGGTGTCGTTCTGGGCCTACCGGCCGGCCGAGCCAGTAGCGAACCCCCAGATCACGAGTGACGACGTCACCGTGATCCTGCCAACCATTGACCCTGAAAACGCCCAATTCGTCGAATGCCTGGCCAGCCTCTGCCGCAACCGTCCCCGCGAGATCATCGTGGTGACGGTCGGCGAGGACCTGCGCCAGCGCACACAGGCGGTTCTGGACGCGCTGCCGGCCCTGCTGGCGGCGCGGGGCGTGGCTGGCGGCGTGGGAGTTCGCCTGCTCTTGGCTGACCAGGCAAACAAGCGGCGACAGGTGCTTGCGGGCATCCTGCAGGCAAAGACGCGCATTGTTGCACTGGCCGACGACCATGTCGTCTGGCCGACAACCTTCCTCGAGTACACGCTGCCGGCCTTTGAGGACGACCGCGTGGGATTCGTAGGAACGAACAAGCGCGTCGTGCACGACGGCCATCGTAGCCTGTGGCCCCGCATCCTCAACATGATCCAGTGCCTTTATCTGGAACGCCACAACTTTGAGATCCGCGCTTCCAACGCTGTCGACGGCGGCGTCTTCGTCATCTCGGGCCGCACGTCTCTCGTGCGCGCCCAGATCGTGCAGGCGGCCGACTTCCAGCACCGCTATCTCAATGACTACTTCTTCTTTGGCCGCGTTGGCCCGCTCGGCGTCGACGACGACAACTTCCTGACCCGCTGGTGCGTCGCCCACAATTGGCGCATCAAGGTCCAGTACCGTCCCGAGACCATGATCGTCACCTCGCTCGGGAGCTACTCCAAGTTCGTCGGCGGCTTGCAGCGATGGGCCCGTACCACCTGGCGCTCCAACAGCACCAGTCTCGTGCACGCCCACGTCTGGCGAACCCAGCCGTGGAGCGTATATGCCGTTCAGCTCAGTATGCTGACCAACTTTGCGCTCTTTTATGACACTGCACTCTTCGTCACTCTCTACTTCTCCGGATTCGTACGCCACGGCCTGCCGCCTCAAGACAAACCCTCGGCCGGCCGTGCTTGCTCTCTGATGTTGCCTTTGGCCCTCTGGATCGTCTGCTTCAAGTCGGTAAAACCTTTTGCCTACTTCTGGCGCCATCCAAAGGACCTGAGCCTCATCCTCTTCTACTGGGCCTTCACCTGGCTGCACTCTTTCATCAAGCTCTACGCCCTGCTCACAGTCGCGAACTTTGGCTGGACTGGCCGTAACCTTGGCTCCATCGACGTGCAGACCAGCCCCGGATCTCAGGGCGATCTTCCCAGCAAATCCGACAATGGCAGCACCATCACCGGTGACATTATTTCCCTGGAGGCCCAAAGCCCCAGCAAATCCGGCAATGGTGGCACCGCCACCGGTGACATCTCCCTGGCGGCCCCGAATCCTCAAGCTTCCCTGGGGGCCCAGCAGCTACCCACCATTCCCGAGGAGGCCGACGTGGCTGTCGGTCCAGGTGAGAGCAGCTGAGCTAGCCACTCGAACGCAAACAACCACACTCTCACCCCTCCTCCCCCCACATAAAGGAGAAAAGTTGAGCTCTCTCCGTCCCTTCTGACATTCCGTACTAACTTGGCTGCAGTCGCGACGATAGATCATCCAATCGGCATAGATCATCAGACCTTCTGTTCTCCCTACAAGCCAGCCTTGTCAGAACACGTCCACCACCATCTGCGCAGGCTCACTTTCCGAAATGACGCAGCTCTCCAGAACGCCCCTCGCAATCTCCACTTACGGGCCTTTGTCTCTGATCATGGCATGCTGCGAATACCGCAAAGTTTGTCATCCGAGCGAGCAGACCCTCCCGCACTGCCGCGAAAAACCAACCGGCGTGCCAAGCGATGTGGCAGTTCGGTTTGTACTGCCTTTCTTTTGCCGCGTAGATTTATAGAGACGCTCCTTTTCCCTTTTCTCTACCTTTCTTTTGTTTTCTAATAATTTTTTTTTTTTTTACACTACCTTTCCTTTGTTTTCTAATAATTTTTAATATTTTTTTTTTCACAATTTCAGTTCCCATGATATATTCTATTGTGATTTCCATGTTCAATGTCGTAGCAGCAACACTTTGTACGCTGACCTGCATTAAGGCTGAGGCTTAGTAGCTTGCCGTCGTGCGTTGAGATCATTTGTAAACACTCAGCCTTGACAGACTTTGTCATAGACAGCCGACAGCCTAGACGCTATTTTTTGTCGACACGTAGGCTCTCTCAAATCCTTCGTAGAGCGGCTCTTCGTAGAGCGACCTGACGCCGTTTTTCTGTTGACTCGTGGGCTTTCTCAAGTTCCTCGTAGAGCGAAATTTAATACGAAGCTACACACATAGCCTCAATACCGTGTAAAAAAAAGTTGTGTTAGCGGTGTAATGTCGGTTATATGCGCAATGAAGCTGATGAGCACAGCCTTTATATTCAACATCTCTCGCCGGCAGCCCCTCATTGCCGTGAATCAGCTGGCGATTGAATTCACTCGTTTGTCAACTTTTGTATGCCTGCGTTTGCTATGTGGAAAAGCCTGGGCAAGACTAGGCAAAATAAGCAAGGAAGGAGAGATGAAAGGGACAGTCGCAACAGAGGTAGGTCAAGAGAAGCTGCAGAGCGAACAGGGAAGACACTTAACAAAACAGCCTCAGAAACAGCGTTCAATACCACTGTTGCGAATCAAATCCAAGACATTTGAACTGGTCCGCTCCTGCCGGGTCAAAGCCCATGCTTCTTGCCAAGTAATATCTCGCATCTCTCACGCGCCTTCCTTCAACAGCATATCTTTGCATTTTTTTTTTTTTTGCGTCTCCCACGCGCCTTCCTCAGAAATATCTGACAGACGACATCTTTCGATTTTCATGGCCTGATGGTCTGATCCTTCTGCCCAGCGAGCTCAGCATGACAAAAGCATTCTTCCATCTCTAAGGCTAGACACATTTCCAAACGTTTGCCAGATGTAGTCCGCATAGAACACTTGGTCGATGTTTTTTGCCACATCAGTTTGGACATTGTTAGCAATGATTGATACGTTAAAAGGTGAGCATCACAGTCCCATCTGTTCGAAGAGGTTCGGAATGTGCTGACGCGCCACAAAGCAGATATTGTATTTCTCCATACTGTTATTGTAGCAACGTTTCTTCTTTTCATCACTTCATACATTCTTGTACTGCCACGAAAAAGCTGCTGTTCTTCCCGTCAGCTCCCAGTTCGATATCGAAAACATGCAAGTCTGCCTCGCCATTCTCTCGCTTGCCACCGGGGCACTATGCCGTGCAGGATTACAGGCATCAGCCGAGGCTTTAGACCGCCGTGGCACCTCAGCACAGTTTGATCCAGTGCGCGACGCTGCGGGCAGCTCAACGGTGCTGCTCGGCGACTTGGCGCTGCATGGCGCGCATACAGAGGCCGGGACCGCCATTGCCAGCATCCTCACGGGCACAGAAGCGGCCGAGATCGACAACGGCGAAACGTACACAGCGCCCGCGGGCGGCGCATTTGCAGCAGAGTGTCGCCGCGACACCTGCTGCGTGTGGAGCTACATTGTGCAGGATATGGTGACGGCGTTTTCGGATGCGGGCGGCACGCGGTGCTCGGCGCTGGCCCGCAGCGCCATCCGCATCGGCTTTCACGACGCTGGGGCGTGGAACATGTCGACGCCGGCACCAGACGAAGCTGTGGCGGCCGGCGTCGGTTGTGGCGGTGCCGATGGGTCAATTGTGCTGCAGCCGGGCGAGCTCGAGCGGCCGGAGAACCGAGGGCTGCAGAACATGGCCCATTTGCTGCGCAGCTGGTACGACATCTACCACGCCAGCCACGGCGTGTCCATGGCCGACCTCATCCAGATGGCCGCTCTCGTGGCCACCGCCGTCTGTCCGGGCGGGCCGCGCATTCGTGCCTTTGTCGGCCGCCGCGACGTCCTGCCCTCGACGCCGCTTCCGCCGCCAGGCTTGCTGCCGCCGCCCACCTCGGACGCCGCTCGCCTGCTCGACATGTTTGCCGCCAAGACACTTTCGCCCACAGACCTCGTGGCCCTGACCGGTGCCCACACCGTGTCGCGCCAGTACTCCGCCAACATTGCTTATGCCGGATGCCCCCAGGACACCACCGACGGCCTGTTTGACACCACGTTCTATGCCGAGACCGCATCCGCGTCACCGCCTCCCGGCATCTACAGCTTCGAGTCCGACCGCTCCCTGGCCAACGACCCCACCACAGGGCCCATATGGAGCCGTTTTTCTTCCAGATGTGCGCAGCGCATATAGGTAAAGGTATAGTCAGTCGCAGCAGTCTCGTGGTTTAGCCGTTTTCTTTTTCTAACTCTCATCTTCATGTTTGGGTATCTTCTTGTTCTCTCTCTGACGCGGCGACAGGCTTATGCACAGGCTTATTTTCGGCTGAGCTTGCTCGGTGTTCAAAATCTGAACGATCTCACCGACTGCAGCAGAGTGCTGCCGCTGGCAAAGCAACTGGATTATGGGGATGGCACAGATGACTGCGACACAAAAGAAGAACAGACCATTTAGCCAAATCGAATATGCTTTATGGACTACGAAGAAGACGATTAACAATCATCCGCAAAGCAGCATGCATATTAAGAAAAAGCAGAATGGCATATGGAGTTATGGAAAAGAGCAGTCAGAAAAACAAACAATTCTGATTTTTGGCCTCTGAGCCATCCTGAAACCTCCCTTGGTTATTGTTTGGCTGGCGATTGGAGTCACGTTTAGATGCAAAAACAGTTGTTTATGAAAAAGGCGATGGACAAATGCTGGAATGTTTTGTTTTATGTTTTTTTACTTTTCCCTTTCTAAAAACCGCGCATTCTTCTCTGTATGCACAATGCTCGTCAGTTTTTGTTTCTTGCACTTCAAAATTCCCGTAATGGGACCGCCCCCACTGGACGCGCCCACTTTTTCGCCCAGCACGCTTCCCATTGCCCATGAACCGAGACCATTTATGACGTCTTGCCCAGCTCTGTGGCCCGCTTTGTCGCGGCCTGCACAGCCTTGTCTACGATGGCCTCGAAGCCAGACTCCTCAAAGCTGACAAGGGCAGCATGCGTCGTGCCATTCGGACTGGTGACGTTCTTGCGCAGCTGGCCCGGGTCCTCGGCAGACTCAACCAGCATCTTGCCCGCGCCCAGACACGTCTGCTTTGCCAGACGGCTGGCCTGTTCATGAGGAAGCCCAAGCGCCGTAGCGCTGGAGATGAGGTGTTCCACCATGGCAAAGAAATAGGCAGGACCAGAGCCTGTACGGTCAGACATGAGACAGTAAAAGGGCAGAAAGACAGGCAATACGAAGGACTGAAGATAGATATGACAGAAAAAATAAAAAAAAATAAACAAACACAAACACAAACACATCAAAAACCAGAGCTCTGCACTTACCCGACAGTCCGGTAACGACATCCAGCAGCTCCTCACGGTCGACCCACTCGGCGGCTTTGCTAACGCTCTTCAGCAGCTCTGTTGCGAGCGCCTTCTCGGCGTCGGTGATGTCGTCGCCGGCATACAGGCCGGATGCGCCCTCGCCCACCAGCGCCGGCGTGTTGGGCATCACCCGCACCACGTGTGGCACCCGCCCGTCTGCCGTCGTCGTCCACTGCCGCAGGCTGGCCAGCGTGACGCCGGCCGCGATCGACAGGATGACGGGCAGCTCTCTCTTTGCCTTTTTCGCCGCCGGCGGCTTGCCGTCCTCGTCGCCGTCCTGCTTGTCCCACGCCGCCACGACCTCGCGGCACGCCGTCTGCGCCACCTGCGGCTTCACCGAAATAACCACCAGGTCGGCCTGTGCCGCCGCCTCCGCATTCGACGTCGTCGTCTTCACACCCAGCGCCTCCATCTTGCGCCGGTTGACCTCCCACGGCTCGGCCACGCAAATGTTGCCCGCCTGCGCGCTGCCGCGCGCCAGCAGCCCGCAAATAATGGCCCCCGCCATGTTGCCTCCCCCAATGAAGCTGAGCTTCGCCGTTGCCAGCGTGGCCGTCATTGCGTGCGCGCTTTTTGGTCTTGTCTTCTTTGCTCGTCTTGATTCCCGGCGGCGTTCCTTTATCTTGCCTGTCACCCTTGTGTCTTGCTGTCCTTGCTGTCTTTGTTTTCTAATTATTCTGTGCTTCTTTAGGACCCCCTGCCTTTTTTTTTTTTTTATTGTTCTTTGTCTTTGCTTCGACTTGTTCAATTCTTCTTGCCTGTTGAAATGTGTTCGGGTGGCCTGCCCGATCTCGGCAATTGCAGATGAAAATTATCTCGTAAAAACTGTCACGTGCCGCATCTAGCGGCTCCACCAGCAAAACAATCAATCCACTTGAAAAGGCAGCTTCAAGCCTACTGATGATAATGGTTACAGCTCTTTTCCGAGATTACTTTCTTTGCGTTTCTTGTTTTCTCTGGGGGCAGTTTTGGGACAGTTGCGGCGTAATACTGGGGGCTTTGAGTTGGAGTTGGAGTGGACTGCGACACGTACTGAGCACTTGAGCACGGAGCAATAGAGGAACGTGGAGAAACAATGACAGATGCAGTGATAAAATTTGGCAAATGTAAGAGAAATCTCCCAAAAAGGCTCTGTGCGCCGACGGATGAGCGGAGCAGAGCGGCTGAACCCACGCTGTGGAAGGTGGGGAATGCAATCAACGTGGATATCATCTGGATCGACGACTGCTTGAGGGTTGAGTGCTCAAAGCGCCTTATGATTGCAATTGCAAGAAATAGTGGCGAAGCGCGAGTGGAATGCGAGAAAAAAGACGCACAGAGAGGAAAACCGATCAGGGAGAGAGATGGCCTGCACGGCGTATTATTAGTCCATGGAAGCAGCAGAGCAAGCATGGCGGGTTAACAAGTAGAAGGAGACAGGAGAAAGGAAAGTCTAATGTAAGCACCAGCACATCGCAACCATACAAAGAAGCAAGATGGGCTGCTGTCGGTCCAAGAGAAACACCTTGCGTGCTGTGATCTGTGTCTCTCTTTTCACGGCAGGCTCCCAAACCAAGAAGACCAGAGCGGTCTCGATACCTTGATCGAAGCTCCCACCTCCCTTGTACGGGCATTATCAACATGCCACTCACGCTGGGGATATACACTTCTTGCCTCATATGCCTAGCATGCTGGTTGTTAGATATCGATTTTCCCGTTACCCCTGATGCATACAAGTTAGTAGTTATTACATCGTACTCCGTACTACGACGTACACCGTTCAGGTGCATCGTAGATGGAGCCCAGGAACACTTTGTGTCATACCAGATCTGGATATTGAGTACAGGTGGTTTGTGTCGTTGCAGGGAAATCCTTGCTTGATATACTTTTACCCTGTGCGAGGACATCATAAAAGCTCACTGAGTCGACTCTAGACCACAATAGGAAATTGTATTAAGGATACGCGGCACAGCTATACTATGACTGCCACTTCTACGAGTATGTTGTAATAATATCTTCCAGATTGGGTCTTGAACGAGGAGGTCCCTTGTCCAGCAAAATGCATGTGCTGGAATGCCAATACTCGTACTCCCAGAAGAAAGAACTGCGTTTACTGTACAAAGACTGCGTAATTACTCTGTACTCGGTACAAGGTGCTTTGTTTGTCGCAGTGGAAAATATCCTATCTCTATTGTTTGAAAAAAAAAAATTCTCTCTTTCTCTTTTTTTTCAGTTGTGAGTTTTGCCATCTTGCGCCACATGCGCGTACAAAGACGAGTACGACGCCAACGTCAAATATCAAAAAGGTATAGACTTATGGAAGGACCGATCCGTAGCTTCTTGAGATATCAGTATGCAGGACAATGCACGACGTGGGATGCTATCACAATACAGCGTAAGATCTTTGTACTCTCGTAGTTGGAAATGCGAGTCCCCCATCAGTCGGCGAGAACTCCAAACAGTCGGCGACCAATGTGAGTAGATATTTTTTTGTCCAGACTGAAGCTACAACGTACGGTGTTCCCCGGATTTTCTCCAGATTTGCAAAGACACTAACTAAAACGGACTACCTGTTTAAAGCATAATTCAGGAGTAAAGCAGATTGGCCAATGCTTGCGGGCAGACAAGGTACTAGTAAGCTCCCTTCATCATGGAGGAGCACCCCAAAGAATGAAACCCGACTTCGCACTCCCGCGCATCTCGATGCTTTTTCAAGGCAGTGCAACTTACATTGGACCCGACAGAAACTAGCTGCGACGTACGTGCTCAGCCCAGAGTGGCGGCCTTTATGCTCAAGTGTCGTATTGATGCTACTCCCAGGTGACAATACTCCGTAATACTCGCTAGGTTTTTTGTCAACCAACTTGCCCCCCCCCCCCCCCCCC
Organism: Raffaelea deltoideospora; assembly: GCA_019925385.1. Classification (NCBI taxonomy): domain Eukaryota; kingdom Fungi; phylum Ascomycota; class Sordariomycetes; order Ophiostomatales; family Ophiostomataceae; genus Raffaelea; species Raffaelea deltoideospora. Next base: position 616,652 of record JADHKP010000011.1, read on the forward strand.
CCCCTGGTATTTCTCCGGCGGACGTCGTATTGTCATTTTCTTGCGGGGAGGTGCCCGTCAAGGGTGAGAGGGTTTTTGGTGAGGGGGGTTGACACCCCGTGCAAGAATGAACGACGTACGAGAACAAAGTGGACGCAGGCTGAACTTTTAATCATTGTTCAAAGAGCGAGGCATCATGTACGTCGTACTCCGAATAGCTCATCGTTACCATTCTCCGTACCATGTAAAGGAGGTGACCGTTCTGCGTAGTTGAAACCCTAGTTTGCTTCAAGCTGGTTTACTTCGTGCTCGCAAACACATTGCTTGTTTGTATTTGTCATTGCCTAGAACACACCACAACATCAGTTACATAGCTCAGCTACCACAGGTGCAAAGTATGAGGACCTTAGAACAGCAGACCTTCTCTCAGTATTACGTAGTTTGTTCGAAACGCTGGGCACATTGAGCTCGGCACATCGTACGCTATATACTCCTTATGCACTGTACGGAGTACAAGTAACCATATACCGAGTGTCTAACTGCTTTACATATGCTCTTTTGTGCAAAAAGGCAAGTTTGGCAAAAACTGTGGCTTGGTGGCGTGAGTCCCGCGCTTTTGGCTGGGCCATTACTGGAACCATTCGATCTTAGCAGGCGAGAAGGACTGGTACGAACCAGGTCAGGAACAAAGGAAATTATGTCGGACTGGGTAAAGCTGCATTGTGGTGTTCGCTCTAGTATCCATTTTCTGTACCTCGAAGCGTGTTTGTGAGGCTAGCGAAGCCTAGGCCTGTTTTGGCGTCTGGGGGTATCATTTCCAAGGATGCCTCTGTCAATAAGCGGTTTGGCGTTGTCCAATACCGCTTTGACCCCTGGACCACGCTTGGCGGCAAGCTCTAACATGAACAAGATACCATTTACCATGTATTATTACTCCGTATTGGCTTGGGTGTATGAGTACGACGGACGGAGTATTGCTCCATATATGGTAGACCAACGGGGAGAAGACAGCATGTAAGAAACAGGAGTAAGGATACTCGTAGTGCAAGTGGTCCGTACTCTGAATGACATACTCGTACATGACATACAAGCAGCTCTTTGCCTTTGTGCTTTGACAAAAGTCCGGTGCTGCTTTTGTGAGAATGCTTCAGCGTGAGACGTCTTGCAGTTTGCAGAAGAGGAAAGTGTAAAAACGTAAAGGCGAAGGGTAAAAGGCGAAAGGCTCATAAACTCGTAGAGTCATCGGCGCCCCTGAGATTTTTGCCCCGATCTTTGCTAGCATAGAGTACGTTAAAGAGCAACTGGTATAATAAAGCTGTTTTTGGTCTCGTTCTCTGTGATCTTTTGCGGGCTCGTTGCCAAAGATTTGCACTCCTCATTTCGTGGATTATTTTAAATTCAAGCCGTTTTCTGTCGAGCTGAAGAAGTCCAGGCCCCCATACCATTCATCCCTGCTCTAGCCCATGTCGTTTTACTCGCTCCCAGTTCCCCGGTAGTGCAGGTGCAGAGAAAGGAAAAGTCAAAAGTCAAGAATACGACGCTGAAACGTTGGAGCAAAGCCATGCCTTGCCAGCTCAGTCTTTCGTCTCCTTGAAAATCTTCAATTCTGCCCTCAGACCTTCTCTCCGCCTTTTTTTGCTTTCTCCTCTCTTCTATCTGATATTTATGAGCACAAAGCAGTCACCATCCGTTTGGTGAAAAATACAGCTCTCAAATTGTGCCTTTTTGTTTCGCGGTGTTGCTCACCTGCGGCCTGTTTGTCTTTGCGCATTCCTGTATTATATTTTAGATTTCCTTCTTCTTTTTTTTTTTTTTTTTTTTTTTTTTTTTTTTTTTTTGGGAAACCGAAACAAAACAAAAAAAAAAAAAACCAAAAAGAAACACCCCCAAAAAAAAAAAATTTGAAATTTTTTTTTAACAACCAAACATTTTTAAAATTTT
>JADHKP010000110.1:0-13914 GCA_019925385.1 Raffaelea deltoideospora
CAGCATCCGGCTGGCCTGCACGGCCATCACCAGCGGCGTCTGCCCCCTGTGGTCCGCAACACAGACGCTGGCCTTGTTCTGGATCAGGAGCTCCGCCACATCGAGCCGGCCACTGCGGTGCAAAAAGGAAAGAAAACGGTTGCTGCGCGTAACAGGCGTGCCGGTTGAAGAATATGGGGGGAGAGGGAAGAAGACATACAGATACCACGTCCGATAAACGAAAAGAGAAAAGATGCATAGCGCGAGACCTGAGGTGGGATTTGGAACTCGAGCAAAGCAGTGGCTGTCAGAGACGCCTTTGTTAGCCATCACCTGGGTCGGGAGAGTAAAGGGGAAAAAAAGAGCTGGGAAAGGAATCCCGATGCGAAAGGGCCGGATCGGATTGTTGAAAACGCACCTAGACCAAAGATGATCACGTAGCAGCCGATGACGACAGATTGACTGGTCGCAGTTGTTAGTTGGGGCTCGAGCTCAGCTGGCATCTGCCTTGCTTTCCGTGCTTGTTTTCCTCTTGCTTTCTATGCTTTTCCCCCTCCTTCCTTTGCTTCCCCCTATCAGCCAGGCCGGGAAAAGACGTACAATGATGTCGGGAAGAACTGCGATATGCCGCCGAGAACCATGATTACGCCAACTGCCAGGTTGACAATGCGACTGTTGAGAAAGACAAGTTAGCTTCTGTACGTCCGATTTCCTCGCCCGCCTTCCTCCGCCTCCCTCTCTTCCTCTCGCCGTCAATGTCTCCGTCGAGCGAAGCCCAAAGCGGCTGGCCCAGATAGCGCAAGCCAGCGCAAGCCAGCGCGCGCAGACACGCACAATCCTTGCGAAGGAAGCTTCAGATTGCCGAGAGTTTCCGGGTCATCGGACAGTCTCGAGACAAGAACAAAGAGAGAGAGAGAGAGAGAGGGAGAGAGAGAGAGAGAGAAAGAGCTTACAAAATGTTGGAGAAGTCCATCGTAGCTGGTTTGTAGTAAGACGACGGAGATGACGAAAATGCGACTCTTAGGACCAGAGCAGAGAGAAGACGGAGCTGAACCAAAAAAAGGGACGACGACAGCAATGGAAATCAAATCAATTAATTCGGCGAGGTGGGTTTTGTTTTTTTTGCTTGGTTGACCGTTTTTACAACGGTTTTTTTCTGCAGCTTATGGAGACGAGATGAAAAGGTTGGCAATGTGCGGCAAGCGACGGGAAGAGAGTAAAGTGAGAGCAAGTAGTCAGAGCAGAGCAACAACGAAAGAGGCCAGGCAACGAAATAAGACAAAGAGGCGACGCACTCCAATTCGTAAGGGAGAAAAAGAGAGCTTGCCTTTTAGGTGCAGTTCTTATGGTACTAAGGAGGTTAACGCTGCAGTAACCCAGTTTTCACTGACCTTTACGGCATGCTGGACCCACCCTAAAAACAGAACCGAAACAGCGTGGCTGGAAAAGCGCTGCGCCACAAGACCCGGCAGTCCCGAAGTCAAGTCGACGTATGGATATGGATATTACTACGGCCCGTCAAAACACTTGCCTGCTTTCATTTTTTTATACTTTCATTTTTAGTTTTTATTTTTATTTTTATTTTTAATTTTTTCAGTGCTCGTTGCATCAGTCTGCTCCCGTTCTCTGCATGCTGCCAGCTTCGTAGCCAAAACGTGTTCAGATGCTTCAGCTTCTAGAGCCACCGTGACAAGCAGGCGTCGGATAGATCGGCACCCCTATTGGATAATTCGGCACCCCGGTTACTAAGCGACAGTACACGTGACTGTTTTTGCCAGCCAATGCCCTGAAATTTGGCCAAATTCAGGGCCCAAATTCAAATTCAGGGGTAGCAATTCAAACTATCACGAACTTCACCAAACCAATGTAGACGTAAATAGCAAATACCATTTAAAGAAAACAGACGACACTGCTAATTATCATACAAAAGCTGTTGCTCAGCCATGTCTTCCGCTACCTGAGTCTTTACCTAGTCTTCCTCCTTCTTTACCCAGTCAATAAAGGCCGTAATTTCCTCCTTACTCCACTGCCGGCCGGCGTGGTTGCCGGCGTGGCTGCCGGCGCGGCTGTTGCCGGGGCTGCTGACGTGACTGTTGGCGGCAGCCACGCCGGTGGTGCTTCGTTCAGCCTTGTTGTCAGCCCTGTTGCCGGCCTTGTTGCTGGCCTTGTTGTCAGTCTTGTTACTGACTCAGTGGTTAGCCCTGTTATTGGCCCGGTTGTCAACCTTGTTGTTGGCCTTGTTGTTAGTCTTGTTACTGACTTAGTGGTCAGCCTTGTTATTGGCCCGGCTGTTAACCCTGTTGTTGGCCTTGTTGTCAGTCTTGTTACTGACTCAGTGGCTAGCCTTGTTATTGGCCCGGTTGTCAGCCCTGTTGCCGGCCTTGCTGCCGGCCTTATTGTCAGTTTTGTTATTGACTCAGTGGTCAGCCTTGTTATTGGCCCGGCTGTCAGCCCGGCTGTCAGCCCTATTGTCAACCTGGTTACCGGCCTTGTTATTAGCCCGGTCACCGGCCCTGTTACCGGCCCTGTTACCGGCCCTGTTGCCGGCCTTGTTGCCGGCCTTGTTACTGTTGTTAACAGCTCATTGGTTAAACCAGGGCAAAAGCGTGATACCCTCGTATGCCCAACACCGTTACACCGAGAGCATCGCCGTGGTGCTTTTAGAAGTTCGTGATAGTTTGAATTGCTACCCCTGAATTTGAATTTGAGCCCTGAATTTGGCCAAATTTCAGGGCATTGGCTGGCAAAAATAGTCACGTGTACTGTCGCTTAGTAACCGGGGTGCCGAATTATCCAATAGGGGTGCCGATCTATCCGACGCCTGACAAGCATGTTTCATGACTAAGCTTTCCAGGTTTTTACCAGACCAAGGCAAAGACAAGCAGCGACGTACAGCGACGTACTGGCAGTGACACTTTATAAACTGGATAAAAAGGCCCGGCCGACCTTTACGGCTCTCGCTACCACAAATTATGGTGTCAGTTGTCCTGTGGACCGGTGATTGGCCTTGTACTCGTATCAAAAGCGCTGGCCGAGTTTTGGGTCGGCCTGATTGGGCGATTTCAAAGTCACATGACTGTTATAAAGAGTTTTTTCATTGAGACTCTTTATTATCCATACTGCTGGCGTAGATGAGCCTTTTCGAGCAGAGAAGGGGGACATACTTGTGAAAGCATTGCCTCTGCCAGAGAGAAAGGGACCAGAGCTGGTCTTTGGTATTCAGAATGGGTAAAAAACGGGCAAGAGACGCCGACGGCCAACAGGCGGCCCACAATGACGACCAGATGGATGAAGACTCTGACGAGGTGAGAAGCTGGAAAAAAAGTGAAAAAAATGAAAAATAAAAATAAAAAAATAAAGAAAAAATAAAGACAATCCAAAGCACTCATCCCCATCCCCATCCCCTCCACCAAAGGCGACCGGCCGCTCACATGCCCAGGATTTTGATGTGGTCAATGTCGAGTTTGAGTGGTTCAACTTTGATGCCGACATTGACTTTCACGGCACCAAGACGATGCTGCGGCAGCTGCTGGACGTGGACGCGGCGCTGCTGGACGTGTCGGGGCTGGCCGACCTGATCCTGGCACAGCCGACGATTGGGTCGACGGTCAAGGTGGACGGCAAGGCCAACGACGCCTATGCGCTGGCGACGGTGCTGAGCCTGCGGGCGCTGCGCGAGAAGCCGGCGATTGCGGCGCTGACCCAGTACCTGAGCGACAAGGCCAAAGTGGCCGTCCCGGCCAGTGGCAGTGGCAGTGGCAGTGACGGCAGTCTGAAGCTGGCCGGTGTGCTGCCGACGCTGCTGGCGCAGCAGCAGCACCCGCCGGAGCCGCCAGCGCCGGTCAAAGCCGGCGTGGTGTCGCCGACGCCGCACGTCGGGCTTGTCTTGGCCGAGCGGCTCATCAACATGCCGGCCGAGGTGGCGCCGCCCATGTTCTCGATGCTGATGGATGAGGTGGAGGCGGCGGTGGAGGACGGCGAGCCGTACGACTTTACGCACTACCTGGTGCTGTCCAAGACGTACCAGGAACAGCAGTCGTCGCTCGACAGCATGGTCGTGCGCGAGGAGGCCGACGAGGCCGGCGGCGGCGGCGGCGGCGGCGGCAGCGGCAAGCGCAAGAAGGCGCGCAAGTCGGCGTCGGCCGAAATGTTCTACTTCCACCCCGAGGACGCAGTGCTGCAGAAACACGCGCTGGCGTCCGGCACCTACGCTTTCACCAAGGACGACGAAACCGTGGCCGACAGCAAGCGCGCATTCCAGGACATGGGCATCAAGCCACACGGGCTCATGATCCTCATTGAGGCCAGCAAGTTCGCCGGCGCCGTGCAGGCCATCAGCGACTATGTGAAGGCCCCAGAGTAGCGGCGATGGGGGCAGAAACACAGTATCAAAACTCTATATGATGAATTGTAATACAAAGCAAAACCAACGAACATAGACTGCATTGCTTCTGTTGTTTTGATTTCTAACAAGAGTAAAAATACTCTCATGCGCATTTCGACATGTGTCTATTTTTGTTTCGTTCTAAAAGCTAAAAAAAAAACTCGCTATTGTATGATTCCCACTTTTGGTCTTTCTTCCCCTGTTCGCTCGACATCTCTTCCCCGTGCTCCACGGCATCTCACTTCCGAATGGGAAGCCATCGGAGCGCCGACACGGCTAGGAGGGCTGCGCCGCCGCCCACTGCGAGGCCCCAGGCGAGCTGGTTGTTTGTGGACGAGGCCGTACCGTTCTTGTCGGCCTTGTTGTTGTTGCTGTTGTTGTCGTTGTCGTCGTCGTCGTCCAGCCGCTGCATCAGGTACTCGACCTCGACCTCCTTGGTCAGCGGAATGACAAACTTCTCGTACATGTCGACGACGGCGTCGACGTTGATCTTGCTGGCGGGCACGGGGGCGTCGGGGCTGCTCGGGGCGTCGGCCGACAGGTCCTGGCCGTAGGTCTCGACCTTGCGGCGCAGGCGCTGCAGCACGAGCTGCTCGACGCGGCGGTTGACAATGGCGTCGCCGACGGCGGCGCGGTCGCCGGCGCGGATCAGGCGCGTGAAGCGCTCGCGCTCGGCCTGGAACTTGGCCTCGGCCACAAACTTGCCAAAATGGATGCGGCGCGACAGCGCCTGCAGACAGGCAATGTCGCACGTGGCCGACGAGCCGTAGTTCTCCTGGGTCTCGCCGCGGTCGCCGTGGCCAAAGTCCGGGCAGACGGCCGGCAGCAGCTCGTCGACATAGTACTGGCGGATCTGCCCGTTGACCACCACGTTGTTGCGGTGCAGGATCGGCGGGTAGCGCAGCGGCCGCAGAATCGGCGCCCGCACGGCGTCCGGGAAAAACGGCACCTCGTCCGGCGAGTCGTAGCGCCGGATCCGCGACTGCAGCGCCTCCTGCTGCCGCAGGTACCAGTCCATAAACGACAGCGTCGCTGCCGGCCGCCGCCCCAGCGACTGCGTCGCCCTCCGCCACCACGCCTCCAGCCCCGAGTCCCGGATCGGCACCGCTCCCGGTATGTAGATGCTCTTGTTCAGCGGGAACTGCGCCCGCTCAATCAGATGGAAGGCAATCGTGTCCTCCAGACGGCTGGGGAAACGGTGTTAGCATTGGGTTAGGCAGGACGGGGGTGTGTCTACATGTTAAGCAGAAGGGGAAGAGAGAGAGAGAGAGAGAGAGAGAGAGAGAGAGAGAGAAGTCAACAAATAACAGAGAACAAACCTACATCAGCTGGTATCTGATTCTCGACAGGTCCAAAGCCTGGGCAGGATCAGTGAGATCCATCACCGAATCCATCGCGGCAGACGCACAACTGCAAAGCAGCAGCAAAGCCTTTTTCTTCCGCCGTCCTGAGCACGACGAGAAGTGTCAAGATGTCCAACACTGGGAAATCGCTCGTGGCCTCTTAGATGGTAAAATTGGCACAAAAACGCTGACGGAAACGCTGACGGAAATGCTGACGGAAACGCTACAAGGTCAAATCAAGAAAAAAAACCCTGGCCGATTGGGTGAGCTGCAAACCAGGAGCCGACGTCGGCAGCTACGTGAATGGTCCTCTTTCCAATGTGGACCGTTGAGACACGGCTTTTTGCTAGACGGGGCTCTTCCGGTGATGTGTGTCAGCACAGAGTCTCCTGCGGTGTGTGCAGTCGAAGCACCGTTAGTGGTAAAGTGTATGTATACTCGTGCACCTGTAAGCAAGGTGTTTCTTTGCCATTTCTGTGGTGCCTTTTTTTTTCGCGGTTTCCCCTTCTTTCAGCTACTTCCCTCGTATCAAATCTCAATTGGCCGCGCCAGTGACGCACTCGGCACTGGAGTGGAGAGGCACCGCTGTGGCTGGCGGCCAATCAGCACTGGCCCTTCCGCGGTTTCCAGCTGGTGTTGTACGCAAAAAAAAAAAAAAATATGGGAACTTTCGCCCTGCCGTGCTTTCCCTTATTATTACCACGTACGGAGTTCGAGTTCGTACGCCCAGGCAAGAGCGACTTTGCCGTTTATGGAAATGGTTCTCCCCTCTCCCTAGCAATAGAATGTTACTTTACTTCGTAAAGCACAACCCGCTGTAAATAGCTTTTTGGTCGACAGACAAACCCGCGTTTTGGCAAAACACTTTTTGTCGTCATCGCCGTCAAACGCGTCCTCTTCCCACGCCGACATCGACACACGGAGAACCAGCATCAGTGCTGGCTGGCCTCTGCGTTTTTTTTGCCTCTATATTTCTGTTGAGAAGAAATACAGACATTGCATCTGCCGGCGTTATCCAATTGCCTCGGGCCTTTTTTTTTTAGCTGTCCTTTTTCCTCTTATCCGTTCCGGGTCGACAGATCTGATTATCGGTTCCCGCGCTTGCCCGAGATCTCTTTCGCCCTCCCAGCCCATCTCGGGGCTTCCGATTGTCGCGTACGCAGCTCCCATCGAATTTTGGTCTTCAGTCCTCGTCGTTGCTCGCGGTCGGTTGCAGCGACAAGCTAGAAGCGACGACCAAAAAAAAACCCCCCAAAACCAAAAAAAAAAAAAGAGAAGACATAGGCGGCTTTCGAGGGGCACACGACCCCCTCGTCAGTAAAGAACGCTGGCATGGCCAGCTCCGACAGCCATCATGCCCTCCACGACGACCACGGCGACGACGACACATCCATCATTTCGGTACGAGAACTGCGCTGGGGAATCTGACGTGGGGGAAAGCAACAACAAAGAGTGGACACGTCGGACTAGGAAGAACAAAGAGTGGACACATTGGCAACTAACTCGCTTCCAAATAGACAGCAGGCATCGAGGCGTTTAGCCGCAAAGTGACGACGACGGCATCTCACCTGATGGCCGGCAGCAACGGGTCGCTGACAACGCCGACGGCGAACTTACACTACCAGACGGCGATGACGGAGGTGCACAAGCAGCTGCGGCGGCCCGGCATCCAGCGCGGCGTGCTGGCCCTGGCGCGGTCGACGACGCCGTCCGAGCTGGTGCGGTCGCGCCTGTCGTCGAACGAGATCATCCACCGGGCGCTGTCGTACGTGCCGGACGAGATGCTCGCAAACATCCCCGACGACGAAAACGCCTACTCGCTCTTCCAGGGCTTCGAGGCCACCTTTCCGGAAATGGCGCATCCCGCGGCAAAGCACGGAAAGCACCACCACCTCCACGGCCACCGGTCGTCCGCGGCGAAGCAACAACAGCAAAACGGCAGCGTTCGCGGCCGGCCGCCGTCGCGTGGCCGCAAGCTGCTGGAAGATGGCAAGCCGCCGACGCTGCACCAGCTGCGCAAGCAAAAGGCCTCCATGATGCACGAGTTTGAACTGCTGGGCATCCGCAAGAACATGGCCAGCAGCGAAATCAGCGAGATCGACATCAAAATCGCCAACCTCAACGGCATGCGCAAGATTCTGCTGGACCGGCTGGCGTCGCTGGAGAACGACGAGGCAGTGCTGGAGCACGACAGTATGTTCTTCTTTATGTGCCTTGTTATCCTTCTTTCCTTCTTCGTACAAACAGACACCCACACTCGCCCACACTCACTCTCCCGCCCTTCTCATTCTTTGTTCATGTTCGTGCCAAGTGTGCTCTTGTGCTGACCTTGCAGTCATGGACGTCGAGGGCCGGATCGAACTTGCAGAGGAAGAAGAAAAGTCCATCGGCGTGGAGACGCCGACGCAGTCGGACGACGACCTCGCCCTGGTGGACGATGACGGCGAAGCCAACGGCAGCAATGGCTACGGATCCGGGTTTATGTCGCAGTCCATATACGACAAGCTTCCGCCGTCAAAGGCGGCGGGAGGGGCGTCGCCACGGGCCGGCGGCGGAGGCCACCGAGCGCCCAGAGTGGTGCGGCGCAAGTCCATGCCCATCCTGCATGAGCACTTCCAACCGGGCACGGCCGTGCGCGAGCTGCGGGCGCACCAGGACGCGATCACGGCGCTGGACTTTGATGCGCCGTTTGGCACGCTGGTGACGGCGGGCATGGACGACGTGGTGCGGGTGTGGGATCTGAATGCCGGCCGCTGCATTGGCGTGCTGGAGGGCCACGCGGCGTCTGTGCGGGCGCTGCAGGTGGAGGACAACCTGCTGGCGACGGGATCGGCCGATGCGACGATCCGGTTGTGGGATCTGAGCCGCGCGCGCTATGATCCGCACGGCAGTCTTTACGACCAGCGGTCGAGTCGGCGGAGGAGGGGCGGCGGCGGCCGTGGCGCAAACCACATTGGCCGTGGCGGCGACGGCGAGGACGACGACGACATGATTGTTGGCGACGACGACGACGACGATGACGACGACGATGACGACGGCGGCATCGCGTTTGAGAACCCCGACGACGAACCGGTGGAGCCGCCAGAAGACAGCATGGCGGAGTGTCCGCTGTTTACGCTGCAGTCGCACGTGGGCGAGGTGACGGCGCTGCACTTCCGCGGCGACATGCTGGTGTCCGGATCGGCCGACAAGACGCTGCGCCAGTGGGACCTGGAAAAGGGCCGCTGTGTGCAGACGCTGGACGTGATGTGGGCGGCGGCGCAGGCCTCGGCCAGCCTCAACAGCCAAGCGGTGCCGCTGGCGGGCGAGAACAGCGGTGCGTGGCGCCAGACCACGCGCTCGCACGCCGAGACGGCAGATTTTGTCGGCGCGCTGCAGGTGTTTGACGCCGCCTTGGCCTGCGGCACGGCCGATGGCATGGTGCGGCTGTGGGATCTGCGCAGCGGCCAGGTGCACCGCAGCCTCGTCGGGCACACGGGACCGGTGACGGCTTTGCAGTTTGACGATGTCCATCTGGTGACGGGCAGTGCAGACCGCAGCATACGGGTAGGTGATTGAGGTGCTTTTTCTGGTGCTTTTTCTGGTGCTTTTTCTGGCGGCATTTTCTGTTCTTTCCCCTCTGTTCCTTTTTTTTTCTTTTCATTTTGTTGGCTTTTGCAGTTGCCAGACAATTGTCTCATGTTCTATCTTTGCTTGTTGCTTGTTCTCCCGCCCTTTCTTTTTCTGTCTTGGTCTGTCGCTCACACACTCAGATATGGGACCTCCGCACCGGATCCATCTACGACGCCTACGCCTACGACAACCCCGTGACAAGCATGATGTTTGATACTCGCCGCATTGTCAGCGCGGCCGGCGAGGATGTGGTCAAGGTGTACGACAAGGTCGAGGGCCGCCAATGGGATTGCGGCGCCGGCATTGCTGCGGCCGAAGAAGGCCGCACCGTGGCAGTGGTGGAACACGTTCGAATCCGGGACGGCTACATGGTTGAGGGTCGGCGGGACGGCCGGGTGGGCGTCTGGACGTGCTGAGCTGGTGGGCGGAGCCGATGGAGTAGATGGAGTAGATGGAGTAGATGGAGCAGATGAAGATGGGGCAACCAGCACAGACAGAGCCGAGAGACTTGTTTTTTGTGGTGTAAGATTTGCTTGGTCGTATTGCATAGATTTTTTTTGTTTTGTTTTTCAAGGGAGATAAAATGGAATGATCATTGTAGAATTTCAAGATGTTTCTGTGTTGTTTCAGCAACACGAGATTCCGGGATATGGCATAGCTTACCATAACAGCAAGCCTGTCTGTCTCTGCCATTTCCTGCAATGCAAACCTGTTTTAAGGCTCCTTAAGTCCTATGTCCTATCGGTTTACTGATAATCATGCTTTCGGGCTTTACGGCAGGAACAGCTGTTAAGTGCGAGCAAAAACGTCGATGGCGGGGAAGGTGCAGCTGGAGCTTTGCACCTGCCGGTGGGGGGGACGGCATCAACATTCCGTGCAGAGACCAGTATGTTTCGTCATACGACGTTTTTTGTTATGTCTGAGCGGGACAGTGCGTAGTAGTAAATTTCATGATATCACAACAGTCAAAAAGTACTTGCCCATAGAAACAAAATGGAATCAGACAAATCAAAAAAGTCAAAATCCGGTAGACGCTTACTCCGGCTCTGGGGATCTCTGGGGATCTTCGCTGTTAGGAGTTTAGGGAAGGAAGCAACGAGATGTCGTTGTTGCCTCGAGCTCGGCCCTCGAGCTCGAATGGCTGATTAATTGCCCCGAGCTTTCAGTTCAGCTTTCCCAGCAGGAGCTCTTGCCGGGATATGCTGTATTTAATACGTCGTATGCTCCATGAAACAAATATAAAGCGGGAACGTCCCCCACGAGCCATCAAGGTTGACTGTTGTTTTTTCACTTCCCTTTTTCTCATCGACGTTCTTCCAATTGCCTCCAAAGCTCAAAGGTGCCCGCCTTCTATAACACGACACTTCCAATTGCCCTTCTCATAGCTGAACAAACGTCTTGTCGTCCCCCCTTTTTCCCCCTCACGCAACGATGTCGTTCCTCAAGAACCCCAAAAACCCGTTTGCGCCGGCGCCGAAGCCCAAGTCGCCGCTGGGGCGCTATCGACTGCTGTCGCCGACGGCCAGCGTGCGTGTCAGCCCGCTCTGTCTGGGAGCCATGAACTTTGGCGATGCCTGGTGCGTTTTTTGTGTGTTTTTGTGCTTTTGGCAGCTGGACGGCAAGATGTGGCCGATGCAGCCGACATGACGACAAAAATGCTTGGCAGTTGGCTGACTGATGGAACTTGTAGGGCTGGTTACATGGGCGCCTGCGACGAGAAGACGAACGAGGCCATTCTCGACTTTTTCTATGAAAATGTGAGTGCTTTTCTGTTTGCACAGATGGCAAAAAGCAGTTAAAAGGTCAATTCGCTAACAGGCTGCTGCTTAGGGAGGTATGGATGGACCTGAGGCGTTCAACACTTGACAAGACCACCGGATCGCTGACTCTTGGGACAGGCAACTTCATCGACACGTCCAACAACTACCAAAATGGTGAGTTTTTGCTACCTGTTCTTCGTTTTTCTCTCGTGTGCTATTCCGTCTTGGAGCAGACACTAACGCAACAAAACCAGAGGAGTCGGAGCAAAGAATCGGTGCTTGGATGAAGAAGCGCGGCGTTCGAGACCAGATGGGTAAGCTTTTTTTTGGCTGTGACGCCCATATCCGTGATGCCGGCTGTCGAATCGGCGTGTCTTTTGTGCATTATTATACGTTATTGACCACCCTCTTCAGTCATTGCTACCAAGTTCACAACCAACTTCCGCACTGGCCATAACGATGAGATCCAGGCGAACACCACTGGCAACAGCAACAAGAGTCTGCACGTGTCCGTCAATGCCAGTCTCAAGAAGCTGCAAACCGACTACATTGACTTGGTGAGTGCTTCAGAAGAGAATATATCACATATATATGCTCCTTGACGCGCACATGCCCCTCCCCCCCCTCTCCCCCCATCTCCCTCTCTCTCCTTCTCCTTCCCCCCCTCTCCCCCTGTCCGCTAACCCCCCCCCAGCTCTATGTCCACTGGTGGGACTACTCCACCAACGTCGCCGAGCTGATGCAGTCGCTCAACGCACTGGTGGTTGCCGGCAAGGTGCTGTACCTGGGCATCTCGGACTCGCCGGCCTGGGTCGTCAGCAAGGCCAACGAGTACGCACGCAACCACGGCCTCCGCCAGTTCAGCGTCTACCAGGGCCGCTGGTCGGCGGCGCAGCGCGATTTCGAGCGCGAGATCATCCCCATGGCCCGCGACGAAGGCATGGCCTTGGCGCCCTGGGGCGCCCTCGGCGGCGGCGGCTTTAAGACCGAGGAGCAGCGGGCCGCGCTCAAGAACGAGGGCCGCCAGCAGCCGCCGTCCGAGGCGCACATTGCCGTCAGCAAGGTGCTGGAGCGCATTGCCAAGGCCAAGAACACGGCCCTGACGAGCGTCGCCCTGGCCTATGTCATGCAGAAGACGCCGTACGTGTTCCCGATCGTCGGCGGCCGCACCGTCGACCACCTGCGCGGCAACATCGAGGCCCTCTCGCTCAAGCTCGACGACCAGGACTTTGCCGACATCGAGGCTGCCGTCCCCTTCGACCTCGGCTTCCCCCACAACTTTTTGTGGATTGCAAAGGACCACCAGCACCCCCAGGACGTCAGCCTGCTCTCCGTGGCCGGCACCTTTGACTATGTGCCCCTGCCGCGGCCCATCGAACCAGCCGCAAAGAGCGAAAAGTAGGGCTCGTCTTTTTGCACCTGTATGCACGACCCGGCGCGTCGGCCACCGTTGCTGCCTCCGCTACTGCCGCAGAACCGGAAGCCGAACCACCAGCAGCCCCTCCGGCAGCACTGGCCGGCGTCCCAGCCGCACCGACAATACCAGCTGCTCCAGGAGTGTTGCCAGTGTCCATGTCAGCAGTGTCAGGCGCGCTTTCGTTAGTTTGCTTGCCGTTGGTCTCCCAGAGGTCGTGCTGGAGGTGGCTGTTGCCAAAGGAATGGGCGATGGGTGTTGTGCTCGAGGAGAAAAGTTACTGTTCGTCTTAAAATATCGCCATAGGACACTCTTTAATAAAACAAAAATCTGTTCTTCACTTAATCTCACTTAAGTGAAAACCTCTTCAACAAAAACAAAAATCTATTCTTCACATAGTCTCAAATGAAAAATATTTGAACAATTTTTTGCATCTGACGGTTCAAGACAACGAGACGTACTACAATTCTGGATATGGTGAAGACATTTTGTAAAAAAAGAACAGCCAGCCCTTATGAAAACCCTCTTGCTTCCCCCCCCCTCGGAACAACAGAACATAACTACAGATCCACATCGCTCTCTGGCTCGTCCCGGGCTGGCAGGACCAGGCCCCGGATGCACCGCATCTGCGCTGCCCGCGCGACGTGCACAGGGATGGCCACGTTGAGGCTGGCGTCCAGCCAGCGGTCGCCCAGCGACATGTTGAAGTCGGCAAAGCAGCGCGGGCGGGCGTGGGGGCGCGCGGCATCAATGGCGAGCAGCATGACAATGTGCTGCACGACGACGAAGCCGTAGAGCATCCGAGGCGGGCGGAGGCGGCGCGTGGACGGCTGAGGAGGAGGAGGGGGGGTCGTTGCTTTGGTCAGAGTTGTTTCGGTGGCCGAGTGCGCCGACGCTTCTTCGGCTTCTGGATAGGCGGCAAGGCTGGCATAGTAGGCGCGGTAGCGGGCGGCCCAGGCGCGGAAGTAGTCCTGGATGCGCCGGGCCAGCGTGTGTTTGCGGCGCCGGTCGCTGCCGGCCACCCGGCGACGGCTGAAGCGCTTGGCCGCAATGTTGGGCATGGCCGCCAGCGGGGCACAGCGGTCGAGGCCGGCGTCCTGAGCGGCCCAGGCGATGTAGCGCCGCAGTTCGGTCTCGATGATGGCGCCGATGCGCTCCGTGTTGCCGGCCTGGCGCAGGCTGGTGACGCGAGCCTGCAGATCAAAGAGATTTCGGAGCGCTTTTGTGGCTGCGAAAAGGTTAGCGAAAGGAAATGTGGGCAGAGAGAGTGAAGCAGTAGAGAGAGAGTAAATACGGCGAAAAAAAAAAAAAAAAAAAAAAAAAAAAAAAAAAAAAAAAAAAACCCCCAAAAACGGAACCCAAAATAAAAAAAAACACCGCGTGTGGCGTGGGGGGGGCGGCAAAAACCCCGCGGAAAAGGGG
>JADHKP010000111.1:0-12054 GCA_019925385.1 Raffaelea deltoideospora
GGTGGCATTGGCAAGGGCAAGGGCAATTTTTGGGTTGGTGGACCAACAAGGCCAAACGTGGGTGCGGTTGGGCATTGACCCAATTTTAAAAAACCCCCCCCCCCCCCCCCCCCCCAAAAGTTTTGGCAGCTATACCCGTACATGATGAGATTTTGGCCCGAGGGACGAAAATAACGCATTAGGCGGAAGAAAGAGCTTGGCATGGCCAGCCCGTTAGGACTTTTTACACAGTTTCCCTGTACTAGATAAGCCATGTCACTGTTCCAAGGCGTGTACGAGGTGGAAGTACTCGTATATTTTTTAGTAACTCGAAGAAGTAGGAATACGCCGTAGAAATCCAACAGGCAGGGGAGAAAGCTTGTTCCTTTAAATCTGCTTCCTGGACTGTCTAGCTTGTAAAACTGGCCAAATCTTAGAAGGCTTGGCAGTGAGGACTACGGTGAACATTTATCGACTCACAACATACGTATTTTGTATACGAAGAGATTATATGGTGCAATGAGAAGAGAAAAACTGAAGTAAGCATTACCTAAAGCAGTCGTTAAACGTGCCTTTAACGTGGCTGATGTCTAACCAACATTTTGTCACCCAATCCAAAGCAACCCTCCCAACACATTGTGGTCTCACTCTGGGTGTGACGGTCCAATCCCACAATCCAGTTTGTCAAACTGCTCACTTTACCCACGTCTTACTATGTAGCACTGCATTTATTTGCACTATTATAGTGCGACGGGCCTAGAACAGTACCGAACTTTACTCGTACGACAAATACAACATTTGCCGCGGTACTAACAACTTCTTAGCACTGGGGAAAAACCAGTAATAACAAGGAGATAAAAAAACGAAAAAAAACAAAAAAACAAAACAAAAACAGTTGCAAATTTTTAAATGGTTCTGTAAAAATACAGCGCACTAGTCTTATGCAGATGCTTCCTGCGCCGCAGCCATGGCATGGACGCTACCAGCTGCCCTTGCGTATCCCACCTTAGCCTTCCAAGGGCCATCAACCTCACCGTTCAAACCGAATCCAATGCCTGAGTCGCCATCCTCGGACGAAGACGCTCCCTCATCGATTGGCGAACCCCAGCCACCACCCCCGGGTGTGTGGATGACGCAGCGGTCTCCAGTCTTCATGCTCACCTGACCGCGCGAGCCGATGTTGATCCAGCGTTCGCTACCATCGGGCAGCTTCTGAACCCAGTAGTTGGCACCAGACTGTCCATTCTCACCACCAAGCATGCCGTAAGGCTGGTGAACACGGCGCTCAGTGATGATGCCAAAGGTGAGCGGATGGCGGCACTCAAAGTCGCGCACAATGCCGCAGCCACCGCGGAAGCGGCCATTGCCGCCGCTACCGGGACGGATGGCGAATGTACGCAACAGTACAGGGTAGCGTTTTTCGATAATCTCCATGTCGGTGGTGCGCGTATTTGTCATATGGATTTGCACGCCTGAAGCGCCGTGCCAGCTAGGACCCGCACCTTCACCGCCGCAGATGGTCTCGCCATAGTTGAAGCCAAAGCCCTCACTCTCGTCCTTACTTTTCGCAGCTGCGTCAGCATCGTCTTCAAACCCAGAAGGCGATTGAGAGCTGTCTCCAAAAAACCCAAAGCAGTTCATGCAGCCTTGCGAGCCAGCAGCTGCGCGGAAGGCCTTAAGGAGCAAGTCAACAAGGCGCTGTGACGTGAGGGTATTTCCGCAGCACACGGCTGGAGACTCCGAGGGATTCAAGAAGGTGTTCTTCGGCAGGATGACTTTGGTGGGCGCAAGACAACCCTGGTTAAGAGGAATGTCGGATCCAATTAGCAGGCGGAGGGTATAGATCAGTGCCGAATACGTGATGGCGGGCGGGGCGTTCATGTTGGAGAGCATCTCGCAAGATGTGCCTGTGAAATCAAATGTGCCAAAGCCTGTTTCATCAATGGTAATGCTAACTTGCATACGCGAACCATTGTCAAGGTAGTCGGTGGCCTTCAGAGGCGTCGAGCCGTATTTGCGGAATGCGGATTTGAGATAGCCTCGCACAGCGACTTCTGCGTTCTCTTGAATCTTCTTCATATAGAAATGCACCACAGGCATAGTGTACTCATCGATCAGGGCGTGGATCAGACTGCTGCCTTTGGTGTTTGCTGCTACCTGCGCCTTGAGATCTGACAGGTTTTCGCCAAGCCGACGCGAGCCACTGCAACCAGGATATTTGCCTGGCGCCAGAAGCAGATTCACAATACCGTCTTCATCAAACTTCCCGTTACGGACGAGGAAGAATGATTTGATGGCAGCACCCTCTTGCCACAACTCGGTGGAGTCACTGTTGACAAATTATTAGTAAATCATGCATGACATATACGGTCTCTCACAGAAATGAAAATGAAATCTCGGTCATGACCATTCACATACGGCGGCATGGAATTTCCCCTGTAACCACCAATATCCAAATGGTGGCCTCGAGACGCCGTGTAGAAGCAGATAGTCGTGCCATCGGAACTGAACACGGGAGTAATGACGGTTATATCTTGAATTTGAATGTTAGTTGTTTTCCAGCTTTCGGCTTCTAATATGAGCTAGAACTTATTAGCAAACATCGATGGAGTCCATACCAGGAAGATGGGTACCACCAGCCTGTGGGTGGTTTGACAGAAGAACGTCTCCGGGACGAAGCTTGCCACGATGCAGCTCGTGTTGGTACTTGATTGCGTAGCTCATGCTACCTAGATGGACTGGTACGTGGGGTGCATTTGCAACTAGGTCTCCGTCTGGCCCAAAGATTGCGCAACTGAAGTCAAGACGCTCCTTGATGTTCAGAGACAGACTTGTCTTTTGTAGAGTTCTGCCCATCTGCTCGGCAATGCTCATGAAACGGTGGCCAAAGATGCTGAGTTTGATTGGGTCAACAGTCAGCTCGGTCTCTTGGGTGCCAAGCTTGTGTTTGTTCTTGATATCAAGAAGATCAATAACAACATGAGCATTCAGAATTTTGGCTTCCGCCCCCGGCACAACCACAATTGTCTGCGTGCTGTCAATAATAATGGCAGGACCGATGACAGCAGCACCGGGTTGGAAATGCTTAAGCTGATAAACTTTCGTGTCTTGGAGGCCACCATTCGCAAAATATGCCTTAGTCTGAAGTTTTATCATGATTAGTACTGGCATTGCAATACTCTGGGAAGTCATTTGTTCACAAACGTAAAACAAATTAGATAAAATGTTGGACATACTATGCCGTGTTGAACACCCTTTGCATTGGCAAAAGAAAGGCTGGCCAAATCCTCAACAAGTTTGTCGTTGTCTGTAGTGGATTGAGACGCTTTGCCCACTCCACGCACACGTATGTCATCCACGTGGACAGGTCGAGTACGTGGGAATGTAAAAGAAAGCTCCCGCTGGTGCTCTCTCTCGAGAGCTGAAAGCCAGTCACCATCTTCAGGCTGCCCGATCATGAAATTCGTGTCCGTGCCGTGGTATCTCAAGTTAAGGTAGCGCTCTTGTACAATTGATGAAGACTGAATTCCTTGGGCTTGAAGACCAACCGCAGTCTTTGCTTCGAGGGCCTCCAAGCGGCTGTATAGAGCTGGGAGCGAAGACTCAGACAAAATCTCGGAACTGGGCTCTTGCGCCTCTTGCACAACTTCAGCCAGTGCCATGCCATATGCTGACAGAATACTGGAGTACTTGTGAATGACGATGCGACCAATGCCAAGCTTCTGGGCAATTTCACACGCGTGTTGTCCCCCAGCACCTCCAAAAGTTGCGAGGTTGTGGTGTGCAGTTTCATAACCGCGAGCCTCGGTTAGAGCACGTATTGGGCGACTCATGGACTCATTGGCGACATCGATGAAGCCAAGGGCTACCTCATAAGGCGTCATGGTCCGACCGGAATCTTTGTTGATGATAGCAGTAAGTTCTGCAAACTTTTCAGTGACGATGTCAACGTCCAACGGCAGGTTCTCATTGGGCCCAAAGATAGATGGGAAATATTCCGGCACCAGACGGCCAAGGCTATCATGTGTTTAAGTTAGTGTTTGGCTCTGATTTAATGGATGCCAGGACAGAGTTTGGGTCCCCTACAAAAGATTGGCATCTGTGACAGTCAACGGACCCCCTTTGCGGTAAGATGCGGGACCAGGATGTGCACCAGCACTCTAAATAAGAAAAAAAATATCAATCATTAGCTGGACACAGAAAAGTCGCGAGCATGTGTAGGACATGGCCATAGCACGCAGGGGATTGAGAGCGTTGCGTACCTCTGGGCCAACTTTAAAGAGGCCATCTTTCCAGAACAGCATGCTTCCACCACCCGCAGCAACCGTGTTAATATCCAGCTGCGGGCTCTGAATAGACACACCAGCAGTAGTGGATTCAAAAACGTGTTCCAGAGCGCCACCATAACGGCTGACGTCCGTCGATGTGCCACCCATATCGAACCCAATGACGGGCGACTTTCCGTCATAAGACGTCCGGGCATAACCAACCACGCCACCAGCAGGACCACTAAGGATACCACGGAGGCCGCTGAATGTCTTGTGGCTTACAAGGCCACCATCGCTCTGCATAAATTCGCACGTGATATCATCCAGGTTTCCGCCGGTGAATCGGCTCGCGAACCCAGAGACGTACCGCACAATCTCAGGCGTGAGGTAGGCATCTGCAGATGCGGAACTACCACGTGGAATCATTTTGATCATATTGGAGCCGACCCGAGACGAAATTGACACATGCTGAAAGCCCAACTCGCGCGCCAAAGCGGCTACACGCTCCTCGTGGTCCGGGTACATGTACGAGTGGGCGAAACACACTGCCAGAGTCTCGATACCATGTGTGCGCAGGACTTCCAGCTTCTGGCGCACCTCCTTCTCATCCAGAGGGCGAATGATTCGTAGAATGTCGCCTGTAATTCCCTTGACGAACAGACCGGGAACTTCCTTGATTGCTGGCCGGCTGCTTTTCAGAGCATCCTCGTCATAACCCTCAACCGTGACGCGCTCAGAGATCTCTACAACTTCATCATAAAGTAGCTCTGGTTTCTCGATACCAAGGGCAAAGAGTTTCGGTCGCGATTGGTAGCCAATGTCCAGTAAGTCGCGAAAGCCCTGTGTCACAACAAAGGCATGTCGCGTACCCTTACGTTCAAGAAGTGCTGTCGACCGTTTCTCAGCGTTAGAAATTGCAAAGCGTAGGTTGGCAAGCAAGGAGAAACGCAAAAGTAAGCAACATTAGAGAATGGAATGATGAAAAATAAAGCAGAGTGTCATATTGCACGAACCATTTGTTGCAACTGTCGTTCCCATACGAATTGATCGGATGAGATCTTTCGGGATGGGGGCTGACCGGGGGATGGCCTGTCCCGTCAGCGATTCCAAAATACGCCGAATGCCCTCGGCAGGCGCATCATCATAGTTGACCGGATCAACCGAAAGAAGCTTCAGCACAATATCAGGCTGTCCAGGTACTGAAGCCCAGACATCTGTGAACGTGCCGCCACGATCTGGGGGAAGGTATTAGCTCTAGTAGCAAAAATGCGACCGTTAAATCTCACAAGTGTTCGACCACGTCGTCACTTCAAGAGTTCAGTCTAACAATGCTCACATACCAATAGCAAAGTCCACGCTGTGAGGTTGGACCACACGCGTGCTTAAGTGATCCGTAGCCATGTGAACGGTTGCTTCAGAGTTCAAGGGGAACAGGCGACGTTGTTCAGCTATCACGTTGACAATGATCTGACCACAAATATTGTCTCTTGAGGTGGTGCAAAATTTACCAGAACTTGATACCGTTCTATTCCTACAGTCGTGGGTGTGCCTGCGAGATAGTGGTTTATATCTCCATCTGCACACAAGCCATTTATACGTACTATGATGGAGAAAATAATTCCTTCCCCAATACTTTTATTTCACTTTGTAGACAATGATGGACCATCGCTACGGCTTTCCTTCTTTATTCGGCTCCCGCGGCTGTCTGCCGTGTCGAACGATAAACTTCTATTCTTTCATTCCCTTTTTTCATTTATTCTATCTTATCTTTTTTTTTTTTTTTTTTTTTTACCTATTGCCATGAAGACAGTGTCCATAATTTTGCCTCCGCTCTTTTCCCCCATTTACCAATCGTTTCGAACTGCCTCTTTGTACAGACGCTATCTTTCCTTGTAAGACCCACATTGATAAAGCGTTTATAGGTAATCTGTAATCTTCAACCCTCGATTCGAGCTTCCTCCACAAAAGATCCATAGCTAGTGCCAAAAAAGGGGACGAGGGGCCAAAGCGCACATTCCTCTGTTTGTTGCATTTGCTACCGACATCATGGTGATTGTGCCACAAATTATCAGAAGAATCGAGAATCTACCCAAGACCGACAACACTCGTAGAGTAGTAATGCGAAGAAATCGAAAGAGGGGCATTGAAGCAGCCGCAAAGATAAACAATCGTGTTTTTGATTTAAGAGATAACATATCTGAATCTGAATCCGAGGATGTCACAAGATAGAACCGAGATATAGCTACGAGCCGTTCGGGACTTATAAAGCTGTGCCAGACGACAAAGAGACGCCAGGAAACAATCACCTTCACATAAGACTTGATTCACCTACCTTTCTCATTTTCATTTACTTTCACCCCTCAAAGCTGCCTCTTGCCGGAAAGCCGATTTCATTTCTAGTCAGCTGTGAAAATACGGCTTGTACGGTCACACACGTCGTACGTGTTATAAGTTACCAAGACCGATCAAGCAACGAGTACTTAAGACATGTCCGACGTTGAGAAAGCAACCTCCGGGGATGGGGGAAACAAGACCCAGCCCGCACCGGACATCGTCCAGATCGGTACTGCAGACAGTGTGCAGCCCGGCACGTCCCAATCGGTGCTTGGCACGAAGGGCATCCCGGATGATGACACGGTCCTTGACGTTGCTGCCAAATATTTGGCAGCCAATGCCAATAACTATCCACCCATGACACCTGAAATTGAGCGGAAGATTGTTAGGAAAATCGACTCTTGGATGATTCCTATTGTACGTGTTTTCTGGCACAGGTTCTTGATCAAGCCAAATTAAAAACACTACCACATTAAAGACGGGAGAGAAATAGTAGTACTGTGCTAATATGCGCCATCTTCAGCTTGTCTTTGTTGCAACCCTCGGCGCCGTCGACAAGGTCCAAATTGGAACGGCTTCGCTCTATGGTTTTCAAACAGATAACCATATGCACGGCCAGCAATATAGCTGGCTCGGAAGTATTCTTTCTCTTGGAGTAAGTGGTCAGACAATCGATAACGGACTGCGTATTTGCAGTTTTTGACCCTGCGGGCGACTAACTTTACCAATAGCAACTCATTGGCTATTTTGTCACAAGTTATCTAGTACATCATATTCCACCCGCACTGCTGCTGTGCACAGCTTCTCTGCTGTGGTCTTGTCTTACTATTCTCTATGCGCCATGCCATTCTTGGTCCGGTTTCATGGCTCTTCGCTTCTGGATGGGCTTCATAGAGGCTGCTATTGCACCATGCTTGACAATGCTAGTCACAAACTTCTACAAAAAAAGCGAGCAGCCACCGCGGAATGCAAGTAAGTAAATTTTGGACAAAAGCATCTATTTTACTTATCAATCGAGTACTATTCTAATTATTTTCTGTCAGTTATCTTTGCATACTTTTCGTCCGTATTCAACGGTTTCTTTGCGTGGTTGATCGGCCTGATTCCCGACACAGCGCCACTCCTGAAATGGCAATACCTGTACTTACTTACGGGTTCCCTTAATATCCTCTACTCTATCTTTGTGTTTTTCGTTCTTCCCAGCACCCCTATGAACGCTCGTTTTCTTAGCGATGCTGAGAAGTACTACGCCACACAGCGTCTCGCCCACAACCGGACCGGCATTGCAAATCGTCGCTGGAAGTGGGATCAGGTCTGGGAGGCATTGCTAGACATCAAACTGTGGCTTATTTTTCTTTTTAACATTGTCATCAACATTCCTAATGGTGGGCTTATTGCCTTCGGATCGATCATCATCCACAACCTTGGCTTCTCGTCGCTCAAAGCCAGCTTGCTCACCATCCCTTTCGGCGTCCTGGCAACCAGCAGCGCATGGGTCTTCAGCTTTTGGGCAGCTCGCTGGAAAAACAAGCGAACTATCGTCGCCTGTGTTGCACTCGTTCTCCCTATTATTGGAACAGCTGTGGTTTACTCAACGCATCGGACCAATCTTGCTGCACAAATGATCGGCCTTTATTTTATGTACTTCTATTGGCGTAAGTGATGGTGCAATGACTCGGAATGTCTTATTTTGTTTCTGTCATGTTAACCGTTTCTTTCCTACTAGCTCCGTACATCGTTGGCATTTCTTTACCGCAGGCCAACACAGCTGGCCAGACCAAACGCGCCGTCACTTTTAGTTTGGTTCAAGTTGGTTATGCAGTCGGCAATCTCATTGGTCCTCAAACGTTTCGAGCAAAGCAAGCCCCAAAGTATACAGGTGCTATCATTGCCATGCTTGTGAGCTACTGTGCGTGTATGGTGATTATGCTAGCTTATTACTTTATCGTTCAATGGCAGAACAAAACGCGAAACGAGAAATACGGACCTCCTCGTGAGATTCACGAAGGCACTGCGGAAGGCTTTGTCGACATCACCGACAAAGAACAGACGGACTTCAGGTATACAAGCTAAAGCCGTTTCGGAGCTGTGTTGGCAAAGGGAGGTCCTGATGAGAAGCATATAACATGGCACTAAAGCATGCTTCTTCAAAATTGTCGATAGTTCTAAATCAGATATGACATCCCTTGTGTTCAAACATATACAAGCCACGTACTTCTAAGCTCTTTGATTTATTTTTATTTATTCTCTCGCCTTGACCAGTGTTTGGAATTGCCTCTTAGACTTCTCCATAACAAAGGCGCCTTAAGAGTAAAACTTCCGTGAATGTCCTCAGTTATGGCAGAAAATAAATATGAGCCCATAAATCTCAATAAAGAGCATTTGTATTCAATCATTCCAGAATAAGAAAGCTAAAACATAAGGAGAAGAAGTACAAAAGATGAAATAAAATCTGCGTTGTACGTGAATGAAACATAAAGCCCCCACAAAATCGTAATACAAAGCTCCAACAAATACGACGCATGCTACTGTTTTATTCCGTATTATCATGCCAGGCTAATGGTGTCCAGACGTCCCTTCAGAATCGACCAGCTTTTTGATGCATCTGAAGCCCGGAGGTCTCGTGCTTTCCAGACGTCAATAATAATATCCCGTGCCTTCCGGACATTTCCCAGCTGTCGTGACTGAAGAAGCTCTTCAAGCTTTGCCAGAACTATCCGCCGCTCTTCTTCAGCCTCGGGCCGGATACCCAATGTCGCAACAATGAAGAGGGGCCATAGAAGTGTATTGGTCCGTGTAGAAATTGTAGGAAGTAGCTCAACAATACGCGATGTGAGCCGTATCATGTGTGGCTTATATGGGCCGCTGTTGTCGATGCGTGAATAGAGGTACATCAATGTGGCAAGGCGTTTGGTCTCAACAATGCGCTGCATTTCCTCGTCGTCATCCAATGGGAGACACGGCGAAGAAACTTCAGACAAATTCGTACCCAAGCTTACTTCATCGATGTTGGTTTGTAGCTCGTCGTCATCGACGTTCATGTTGAGATATCGAATGCAGTCCAAGCCTTCCTCCTTTTGCCGGGCGTGTTCGTGCAGCCTACGTTCAATGTCGTCACGGTGCTTCTGAAGATCCAGTGGGAGGGCTGTTTTTGCTTGAATGGTTGTACCGACTGCGTGTGCCGAGTGTGGTGGAGATGTTGTCGGTAACTGAATGCTCTCTTGTGATGCAAGATGAAGATGCATGGCAAGATCCGTGATTTCAGAAATCAGATCAATGAGCCACCTCGGGCATCCTGTTAAAGTCTGCATCAGCTCACTGTTGGTGAGATATTGGAGATAGCGAAACATCTGGCTTGGGAGTCTTGGTGAATCCCCTGCACAAGATAAGACATGATGTGACGCAAAATACGCAGACGCGAACTGAAGAGGGCTCGAGAGAGAGCCCGATTGGAGTCTTTTTGTCACTTGGACGGATACAAATCGACAGGCAAAATCTGCATGCACCTTCCACGACTCGAGACAATCGAGGGACACGTCGAAGAAACACATTAGAACAGCCGAACACATAATCTGATCAGCCTCCTCTTCACGAAGTAACGACTGATCTGGTGCCGTGTTGCTCTCCATGCCTGATTCGTACTGGCTGATTTGTCTTCGTAGTGACGTGAGAGCCTTGTTCTTGAGGCTCAGCGCCGACACAGCTGATTCACCATGACCAACAATTTGCATCTGATTGGCGGCGACGGCCATGATACAGTCGAAAAGTGCGTTGCGGGGCGCAAACACAGCAAGTCGCAGCAACACATCCTGCCATGGGTTGTCGGCTAAAGCACACCGGGGCGTGATGAAGTGCATAAAATAATCCCAGAGACGAGCCTCGTTAGAAGGCAGATAGAAAGGAGACAAAAAATACGGTGCTGGCACACTAGAAAGTTCGAAGGAGAGTTGCGTATGGACAGGCGATTGTTGTGGTGACAGCGAGCACACTGAGGATTGTAACGGGCTTGATGGAACAGGGGAGAAAGACGCTGGCATTGCTGAGGATATGCTGTGTGACGGGCTCACAGTTTGGTTAGAAATAGTTGTTAAGCTCGGGGTAGGGCTAGAAACGAGTTCTGGAGCTTTCTGGGGTGTATCTAGCAGCGGAGCAGAGAAGTCTTCGTAGGTTGTATTTAAAAACATCCAACTCTCGATGAGAGCATCATAGGATGTCCATGCTGGACGAGAGGTTTTTGCCGGCACCCCGTAAGCAGAGCGGCCACAAGGTTTGCAAGATTTTCTCCAAGTCAACCGAATATCATAATGGCATGAGAGGCCCAGCCGTTGACATTGACGACAGATAGGGCGCTGTTCTACACATTTTAGAAAGACACATACGGTTAGCAGAGCATGGGAGACAAAAAAGAGAGAGTCCAATGAGCAATCGTTGATGCTCTCAATTGATATCAATCTTACCAGGACATTTAACACGACGTTCTGTCATCCAGGGTCAGCAATCACTTAAAGGGTATGTGTGATAATGTCAAGCAATGTGCAAAGGTGAAAGCATGGGTGGCGTGAAGATTGTGTGCACGTCCGGTAGCAAAATGATGTCAAAATGGCTTACCGCGGCATTTCCAGCAACCGCTTCGCACACGGCACTCACTTCCCCGACGCGTATGGGCATTTGTGGAGGTAGACATTTTGACAGTAAAGAAACGATATTCGAGCGAAAAAGATAGCAGAGAGTCACTGCTCTTTTGTTCAAAGAACAGATGGGAAGCCACGTCAGATCTTCGCGGACTTCCTAGAGCGCCAAAAGCCACCACATTAACCTGTTCCCTAATCTCTGTAGTAATCCAACACTGAAACTGACCGTCATGTGGCGACGAAGGAGAAAAGAATGGGAGGGGTTGCATAAATGTGAGGCAACACGAAACGACGACTGGAGAGCGGAGAAAAGGATTTGGGTTAGATTGAGGGGAAGAAGTGGAGGGGAGGGATGGTGGGAGCTTGGAATGAGAAGCTGCAACATTTACCTACTCTATGATAAGGTCTGGTTAGATCGCTTTTGGCATAGACTATGAGGACGATTTATGTAACGCGTTTAGGGACCCATTGATCCGTTCTCCACAATTGCACTGTCCAGCTTATCATCATCTAACATGGTATGCAACACTGCGGGTCTTGGTCGACCAGTCATAGTTGGCGTATAGTATTATTACTCGGTACTCGTAGGGCGTTATGCCCTAGCGAGCTCCTGGTGGACCTGGGCAGTTAACCTGGTCGTTTGAAATTACCTTGCAGTCAATGGTTATCTAGGTATCATACGTCCGATTAGCGAGTAATACAGCCCACCTAAGAAATCAAACCATTCGCCTTTGACTGCCTTGGGGTGAAAGACTATCTAGATGGCATGACCGCAATCCATCGAAATCAGACGAGAGTTACGGTGTAGCTCTTTATCGAGGGCCTTGCTCCCCCCCCCCCCC